>CM037865.1:18507032-18607427 GCA_021292105.1 Anadara kagoshimensis
GAGGGAATCATCTAACTGACTTAAACGGCGCAGTAACATTCATCACCCTAGGTTTGAATTGCAACTAGGATCCCAGTTTGATAGATTGTTAGGCATAAATCGATTGTTTATGGGAACACCTTTTTCTGTTCGACTCAAGGTGACAAAACTTCCACATGAAATGGAAGTTTCACTCTTAAAAAAAGAATTTAAAATCGATATTGAAATATTGGGTATATTGTAGATTTTTTAAGCACATATTTTTTTTTACTAAATCATACCATATCATAATGATGGAGTGTAATGGAAAGCAATTTTTGCCATCATTTAAAACAAATCTGATGCAGAAGGTCTTAGTTATTGAATTTCTGTGACAATTTCCATCATTTTTGTCATTATTTTCATATTTTAAATCATTAATTTTTAATTTTTTTTCTCTGATAGGTTTAGCTGGAGTTCTTGATCAGTAACTTATTTTGTATTGCACTAAATCGTTCATAGTATTAATTGTTCCTCACAGATATTATTTTTGGAATTTATTGCACCACACGAATATTTTTTTATATTTCTGTTTATAAAACAATAAGTGCCGAGACCAACATTATTTTTGCAGTCTATATTAACCTAGATTATTTACCTTATTCTTGCACTTATACAAAAATAAAATATTACATATATATATATATTTAAATAGATCTAAATATAAAATAAAAACCGATGCCAACCCATGTCGGACCCCCACATTTTTTATATACTGTACGGACGTAGTAGAAGACAGTTATTAGACATGATGAAGTTTACAAGTGTGCAGGACGTGTAGGGTACATAAATCTATGTCCAGAGTTCGAAAGATAAAAAAAGTTTTTAGAAATAGATATGTAACATATCTAAACATAAATCTTCCAAATTCACCCAATATTTTTGTATATTCTGAAACAGCTTGCAGACGCACATTGCCCCAATTACGCTTACTTATTTAAGCAAGCTGTGCACACAGTTGATGCAAAAGTCTGTATGAATAATGAACTGTCAAGATAGTTATTTTTTGTTAATCATGTATAATAAATAATAAATTCCTAGAAGCATCAACTTCAATATTCAAGATATGATTGTAAAAATAAAAAAAAGTTTTCGAAAGTGATAATTTATTAAAGGATCCCGTAAGCATCGATACAAATATCGATCGAGCACCTTGTAATTTTAAATAAGTTAAAAATTTAACATCGGACGAACCAGTTGACGATTTCAAATCGTTAAATTGACGTCATGTCTAGAATATATGTATTTTATAAGGGTAAAAACCAGAGAAAAAAGCTTTCTAACTGCATGAATCTTGTGAATTATATAGGGAATGTTTTAGAATTTTAAATGCGTTAAACTACGCATAGTGTTTAAAAGAAATACACGTTTTTTCCAGGATTAAGGTAAAAACGCTAAAGTGTACATAATAGGTCGTAATTGTTCAGTGTGATAATTGATATCTATCTATATCTCTGTAACTGATTTCTTTACATAACATAAACAACTTTTCCTGCATAATTTGTACATAATGAAATTGAACGAGGAGGAAAACAACTCCAAAATATTTAGATCACGTAAAAAGCTTAATCGTTTCAGAATTTTCAAATAAAAATTTCGAACTGAAATATTCTTTCTATCAAAACACCTGAATTTTCTGTACTTTTCTATGATACCAAGTTCATGTCGATCCGTCAATATTTACGATTTTTACATCAAAATATGTACCAGACACTGTCTGAATTCTATGGCGTTTACGGGGGTTATTACTTAAGGTGTTAAATTATAAACAAGGGCAGAATTTCTAGAGTACCTAACCGATAGAGGATGCATGCCATCATTTACGATGATGGATACAACATTTACCTGTACTTACCGTGTAAATGAGCTTTTAAATTTCCGTGGTAGCATTTGCCTCGTTTGAAACTGGACCTTGAACAAGCATGTATTCTGGTGGGAGTGGTGACGTATAGGAGTCAAATATCGGTCGCTGAGTCGCTAAATAATGATAGCTAGTAGCCAGAAAAATTAAAGCTGACGAGAGATAGATGATAGCTGCCGAAAAACTGCCAAGCTAAAGTTAATCAGAGCCACAGTGGCCTGTCGATTGGTTAGCTAAGTGTTAAACTTTCGTCAGTTCTGTACCGTATAACATGAAAATCTATCTTGAAAGTTAATAAATATGTCATTCCGGAATATCATCGATACCCATATCAAGTACAGTACAGACCTGTTAACGACAAGGAGTAGACCCTTAACTGCCGAATGACAGAGATAAGTATAGCTAGTGACCGAAAAGCTGCCAAGGATAGACAGTAGCTGCCGAGATACAGCTAACGAGATACAACTAACGAAATACAACTTACGAGATACAGCTAACGAGATACAACTTACGAGATACAGCTAATGAGATACACCTAGCGAAATACAGCTAACGAGATACATCTAACGAGATACAGCTAACGAGATACAACTTACGAGATACAGCCAACGAGATACAGCTAACAAGATACAGCTTACGAGAAACAGATAGTTATCTGTATCTCGTTATCTGCATCTCTTTAGCTGTATATCTTTAGCTTAGTTCTATCTCGTTAGCTGTATATATATATTGCTAGCTGTATCTCGTTAGCTGTATCTCGTTAGCTGCATCTCGTTAGCTGTATGTTGTTAGCTGTATCTCGTTAGCTGTATTTCGTTGGCTGTATTTCGTTAGCTTAGCTGTATCTCGTTATCTGCATCTCGTTATCTTATCTCATTAATTATATGTCGTTAGTTGTATCTCATTAGCTGTATCTCGCTAGTTGTATCTCGTTAGCTGTATCTCGTTATCTATACTTTGTTAGTTGTATTTCGTTAACTGTATCTTGTTAGCTGTATCTCATTAATTGTATGTCGTTAGTTATATCTCGTTAGCTGTTTTTCGTAAGCTGTATCTCGTTAGCTGTATCTCGTAAGTTGTATCTCGTTAGCTGTATCTCATTAGCTGTATCTCGCTAGTTGTATCTCGTTAGCTGTATCTCGTTATCTGTATCTCGTTAGTTGTATTTCGTTAACTGTTTCTTGTTAGCTGTATCTCGTTAGCTGTATCGCGTTAATTGTATGTCGTTAGTTGTATCTCGTTAGCTGTATCTCGTTGGCTGTATCTCGTAAGTTGTATCTCGTTAGATGTATTTCGTTAGTTGTATCTTGTTAGCTGTATTTCGGTAGTTGTACCTTGTTAGCTGTATATCGTTAGCTGTATCTCGTAAGTTATATCTCGTTAGCTGTTTCTCGTAAGCTGTATCTCGTTAGCTGTATCTCGTTAGCTGTATCTCGTTAGTTGTATCTCGTAAGTTGTATCTCGTTAGCTGTATGTAATAAGCTATATCTCGTAAGTTGTATCTCGTTAGCTGTATCTCGTTAGTTGTATCTCTTTAGCTGTACCTCGTTAGATGTATCTCGTTAGCTGTATCTCGCTGAATGTATCTCCTTAGCTGTATCTCGTTAATTGTATGTCGTTAGTTGTATGTCGTTAGTTGTATCTCGTTAGCTGTATCTCATTAGCTGTATCTCGTAAGTTGTATCTCGTTAGCTGTATCTCGTTAGCTGTATCTCGTTAGCTGTATGTTGTTAGCTGTATCTCGTTAGCTGTATCTCATTAGCTGTATCTCGTAAGTTGTATCTCGTTAGCTGTATCTAGTTAGCTGTATCTCGTAAGTTGTATTTCGTTAGCTGTATCTCGTTTGTTGTATCTCGTTAGTTGTATGTCGTTAGTTGTATCTCGTTAGCTGTATCTCATTAGCTGTATCTCGTAAGTTGTATCTCGTTAGCTGTATCTAGTTAGCTGTATCTCGTAAGTTGTATCTCGTTAGCTGTATCTCGTTTGTTGTATCTCGTTTGTTGTATCTCATTAGCTGTATCTCGTTTGTTGTATCTCGTTAGTTGTATCTCGTTAGTTGTATCTCGTAAGTTGTATCTCGTTAGTTGTATCTCGTTAGCTGTATCTCATTAGCTGTATCTCGTAAGTTGTATCTCGTTAGCTGTATCTCGTTAGCTGTATCTCGTTAGTTGTATCTCGTTAGCTGTATCTCATTAGCTGTATCTCGTAAGTTGTATCTCGTTAGCTGTATCTCGTTAGCTGTATCTCGTTAGTTGTATCTAGTTAGCTGTATCTCGTTAGTTGTATGTCGTTAGCTGTATCTCATTAGCTGTATGTCGTAAGTTGTATCTCGTTAGCTGTATCTCGTTAGCTGTATCTAGTTAGCTGTATCTCGTTAATTGTATCTAGTTAGCTGTATCTCGTTAGTTGTATCTCGTTAGCTGTATCTCATTAGCTGTATGTCGTAAGTTGTATCTCGTTAGCTGTATCTCGTTAGCTGTATCTCGTTAGTTGTATCTAGTTAGCTGTATCTCGTTAGTTGTATCTCGTTAGCTGTATCTCATTAGCTGTATGTCGTAAGTTGTATCTCGTTAGCTGTATCTCGTTAGCTGTATCTCGTTAGTTGTATCTCGTTAGCTGTATCTCATTAGCTGTATCTCGTAAGTTGTATCTCGTTAGCTGTATCTCGTTAGCTGTATCTCATTAGCTGTATCTCGTTAGTTGTATCTCGTTAGCTGTATCTCATTAGCTGTATCTCGTAAGTTGTATCTCGTTAGCTGTATCTAGTTAGCTGTATCTCGTAAGTTGTATCTCGTTAGTTTGTTGTATCTCGTTGTTGTATATCTCGTTTGTTGTATCTCATTAGCTGTATCTCGTTTGTTGTATCTCGTTAGTTGTATCTCGTAAGTTGTATCTCGTTAGTTGTATCTCGTTAGCTGTATCTCATTAGCTGTATCTCGTTAGCTGTATCTCGTTAGCTGTATCTCATTAGCTGTATCTCGTTAGCTGTATCTCATTAGCTGTATCTCGTTAGCTGTATCTCGTTAGTTGTATCTCATTAGTTGTATCTCGTTAGCTGTATCTCGTTAGCTGTATCTCGTTAGCTGTATCTCATTAGCTGTATCTCTTCAGCTGTATCTCATTAGCTGTATCTCGTTAGCTGTATCTCGTTAGCTGTATCTCATTAGCTGTATCTCGTAAGTTGTATCTCGTTAGTTGTATCTCTTTAGCTGTATCTAATTAGCTGTATCTCGTTAGCTGTATCTCATTAGCTGTATCTCGTTAGCTGTATCTCGTTAGCTGTATCTCATTAGCTGTATCTCGTAAGTTGTATCTCGTTAGTTGTATCTCGTTAGCTGTATCTCATTAGCTGTATCTCGTAAGTTGTATCTCGTTAGCTGTATCTCGTTAGCTGTATCTCGTTAGTTGTATCTCGTTAGCTGTATCTCGTTAGCTGTATCTCGTTTGTTGTATCTCGTTTGTTGTATCTCATTAGGTGTATCTCGTTTGTTGTATCTCGTTAGCTGTATTTCGCTAGGTGTCGAGATAACCTGCTGAATCGGCAATTATCTTATTGTGTTTCGACCGGTCTGTGCTGTATGTGTAAGTTACGCAATTTAACACTATAAAAATAATTAATCTTTACTCTTTTAAATACTTTCAAATTTTGAAAAAATAAGGACATGTATACTTTGTTAATATAGATATATATATATATATATATATATTGTGTGTGTGTGTGTGTGTGTGTGTGTGTGTGTGTGTATGTGTGTGTGTGTGTGTGTGTGTGTTTAGTTGAATAACTCGTCTTGATGGTGAGCAAAATGGCCCATGGTTTCCAGATGGAGGTAATTGATGGTTGATGGTTGTCAGACAGAAGCGGAATTTAATTGCTACAGACCTGTGTCGATGCAGCATAAATATTTAATACTACGCATGGATAAGCTTTTATTCAGTTTTGTTTACGTTAAAATTTTGTAAAGAAAAAAGAGTGGCAATGTATATGATATGTTGATTTTAAGGTATAAGTTTACTAAACTTTATCGATCATACAAGGTCGGTTATTCAGTATTACAAACAAAACAGTTAAAAGTGTTATAAATAGATTACTAAGCAGGTTTAAAACAACCAAATGAGTTTGTTGATAAGAAAATGGCTGACTCTGACTGTAAATCCAGTTTTGTTGTATTAACAGGTAAGATAAATTTAAAGCATTAAATCAAATTCACTAATGACTGTCGGGCGTAAATAAAGAATATTTTATGATGAAATCCACGCCATATCCTGTATCGGACAAAGCCCTAACATAATATAATCAAAAGTGTGTAGTTGAATGTACGTGACTTATATTTTCGCTCTTTAACCTCATTTACGTTTTCAAAACGAAAATCGAGCCAATTAGTGTTTCATTTCGTCTTTTTTTACACTGTCAAACTTGCCTTTTTTATAGGCCGGAAGACTTGAATCCCAATTTAGTTTTGTATTCATATTACAAGTATTTTAATCTGTATAAAAGGGTCATCTGTCCAGCAAGATCAATTTTACTATTTCTCCTTAGTGAATCTATTTAGACAGGTTTGATTGTACAGTCCAACCTGTCTTAAAGGCCACCTCTATATAGGGACTACTTGCTTATAAAGACCAGTCAAATTTTATCCCAATTATATTTTCTTAATTTATGTGAACTTGTATATAAGGATAGCCTGTCCATAAAGATACATTTACTAGTTCCCTTTAGGGGATATTTATAGACAGGTTTAATTGTACAGTCTAACCTGTCGTAAAGGCCACCTCTATATAGGGACTACTTGCTATATCACATATCTTACGTTCGAAATTGTATTTCCTTTTTTGATTTTCCAAAGCCTATACATTCACAAAGTGGTAAATGACCAACACAAAACACTAGAATGACCATTCATCCACCACACTGTCATCAAACATATTGCTTTTCAATGCGTCATAAATACATGAATAATTTTACATCATCGCAATTTTTAGTGTATCACCAAAACTCATTGAAGGGGTAACGAAAATTTTCATGAAAATGAAACATAACGTTCAATTTAATTCATCTTTTAATAAATAAAATTACATAAGGTAATGCGTTATTAAAAACATTTAAGAAATAACTTTGATATTTTTTTGGTTTATCATTTTTAACCCCCAAAACCGGTGTGCAAACTGTATAACCCCGCAAAGCGGGTTACACAAAAGTTTGCACACCGGTTTTTGGGGTTAAAAATGATAAACCAAAAAAATATCAAAGTTATTTCTGATAATTTAATTAAAAAACTATTTTAATAATTTTTGCAATAATATTTATAATTTTAATGATAATTAAATTGATTTGAACATCATTTTATATTCAAATTACCACCGTCATATGGCGCATCAATACAAATGACGTCATATAATTATGACGCATGATTAGCTCGTTACCATTAACAACCGCCGACGGCGACGGCAACACATGTTCAATGATCAAACATGATGATGAACGTTTTTACGGTACTGGAGTTTTACGTTGATGACTCAGTGGACACGATTAGTTTTTAAACTGGAAAACAGAGTTGTTAAAAATGGATTTTCAAATGAATTCAAAAGTTACTGTTGTTTACAAAATGTGGCGCAGAAAGTTGAGGACGGTACTGATGTGGATTGTTAACAATAAATTCTACAGAGGTACTGGCAATGGCAGACATTGTATTTGCATCTAAGATCAAATTGATTGATTAGATTTTGTTACAAAATAAAAAATCGGTATGCTGAGCTATCAAAACAACAAAGCAAACCGCAAAAATCACAACATGTAGAAAGCGCTACATTGTATACTTTTTCAACCAAACACAAAAAGTAGTCCGTCATTTTTGCTATTGATCACGTGACCAACATTGGTTATCACAAATAAACCGAAAAAGGATGGTATTGAAAAGATAATGGAATTAAATTATAATTATATACAAGTATGCAACTAGAATTCGCACAAATTAATCGATAGTTCAGACCTGTCGAAAGTTTAACATTGAGCTAACGAAAAAGTCAAAGTTCGACTGTTACCGGAATATGGATAGCTAGTGATACGAAAAGCTGACGTGAGATAGATAGGGTAGCTGTCAAAATAGTGACATGACATAGAAAGGGAAGCTGTGAAAAAACTGACATGACATAGATAGGAAAGCTGTCAAGAAGCTGCCATGACATAGATAGGGTAGCTTTCAAAAAGCTGACGTGACATAGATAGGGAAGCTGTCAAAAGCTGACGTAACATTGATAGGATAGTTGTCAAAAAGCTCCATGACATAGATAGGATAGCTTTAAAAAAGCTGACGTGACATAGATAGGGTAGCTGTCAAAAAGCTGACAATTTATAGTTAATAAAGGGTCGAGATGAAATATGAATTCGGCATTAATTCGATAGCTTGTTGTTAAGATTTCGACAGGTCTATACTGTCTGTATAAAATAAAATACTAGTAAATAAAGAAATAAGTATACACGAAATCATTTAATGTATTATGTATCTTCATGAAGACAATAGCGAAAACGATATGTTAAAGAGCTTTTGAAAAGCGCTTTAAAAGCATTAAATACACTTGTATAGATGATCGCTTTTCAAATTTGAAAAAAAATATAAAACTGTTTTTTTCCCACATAATTGAACGCGAATGTATTTATAAGTTCTACGCCATACCATGATACTCGAAGTTTAATTAAAGTTTTTAGTGTAGATCCAAAAAAGTAACCTTTCTTTTTAATTAGTAAGCTAAATGAAATCGCTCAAAAAGCATAAACGTTTGTTAGGAAACATTGTCTCTACCTCCAGTTATCATGGAATCGAAGACTGGTTTTATTTAATTAATTCTAATTGTTCTCTGTAATGCTGTAACCATCACATATTTTTTTGTATAATTGCTATAGCAATGTTTGTTTTGCTTTGCAAATAAATAGTATGATGTTGTCTGTCCACCCATTTATCCGTAAGTATATCCGTTACACACGTAAGGTCTTTCCTAACGCTTGCAGCTAATATTTAGTATGTGAGTCTACCATCAAGATTTACAGATCCAATTTGAGTTTCATTCCGGTTCACTGAATTTTGACAAAATTATGGACATTGTACTTTTCCTTAGTAGTCCAAAACCATAACTTCTTCAAAATGACGATTTCGTCTATGTGACTTTATGTTGTCATCCTGTGCCATTTATTTTTGAATCAAGTTGAATGAAGTCTTTATAGTGAGCAAAAAGTCTCATGGTTTCCAAAGGGAGATAATTGATGGTTGTCAGACAGAAGCGGGGTTTTACTGTTACAGACCTATGTCGATGCAGCATAAATATGCAATTCTACGCATGGATAAGCATTTTTTCAACTCAATACAAAGTTTGAACTAAAACATGAATAATATATAATTTTTTTTAAGATTTTCTGTTTGTTAATACTATATATCGGCACCTTTATATACCACATGTCGATTTCTAATGTATAAGTATTTAATACAATGTAATTGATTACTGAACTTTATCGATCATACAAGGTCGGTTATTTAGTAATACAAAAAAAACATTTAAAAGTGTTATAAATAGATCACTAAGCAGGTTTCAATAACAAATAAATTTGTTGATAAGAAAATGGCTGACACTGACAGCAAATCCAGTTTTACTGTATAAACAGGTAAGATAAACTTAAAGCATAACATATAAAATTTTGAATGATGATATTTATAATTCACTAATTACTGTCGGACGTAAATAAAAAATATTTCATGGTAAAATCCACGCCAAATTCTCTATCGGACCAAGCCCTCGCATAACATTAATAAACGTTGGTAGTTGAATGTACGTGACTTATATTTTCGCTCTTTAACCTCATTTACGTTTTCAAAACGAAAATCGGGCGAAGCCAAGAAGTGCTTCATTTCGTCTTTTTTTACACTGTCAAACTTGCCTTAAATTAAAGCCATCCTATATAAGCATCGCCTGTTTTATAGGCCGGAAGACTTGAATCCCTATTCGGTTTTTTATTCATGTTACAAGTATTTGAACCTGTATATAAGGGTCACCTTCCATCAAGATCAAATTTACTGTTTTCCCTTAGTGAATCTATTTAGACATATTTAATTGTACAGGCCAACCTTCCTAAAAGGCCACCTCTATATAGGGACTACATGCTTATAAAGACCAGTCAAATTTTATCCCAATTATACTTTCTTAATTCATGTGAACATGTATATTAGGATCGCCTGTCCATTAAGATATATTTACTGGTTCCCTTTCGGAGATCTTAATAGACAGGTTTAATTGTACAGTTCAACCTGTCTTAAAGGCCACCTCTATAAATTATAATTATATACAATATGCAACTAGAATTCGCACAAATTAATCGATAGTTCAGACCTGTCGAAAGTTTAACATTGAGCTAACGAAAAAGTCAAAGTTCGACTGTTACCGGAATATGGATAGCTAGTGATACGAAAAGCTGACGTGAGATAGATAGGGTAGCTGTCAAAATAGTGACAAGACATAGAAAGGGAAGCTGTGAAAAAACTGACATGACATAGATAGGAAAGCTGTCAAGAAGCTGCCATGATATAGATAGGGTAGCTTTAAAAAAGCTGACGTGACATAGATAGGGTAGCTGTCAAAAAGCTGACAATTTATAGTTAATAAAGGGTCGAGATGAAATATGAATTCGGCATTAATTCGATAGCTTGTTGTTAAGATTTCGACAGGTCTATACTGTCTGTATAAAATAAAATACTAGTAAATAAAGAAATAAGTATACACGAAATCATTTAATGTATTATGTATCTTCATGAAGACAATAGCGAAAACGATATGTTAAAGAGCTTTTGAAAAGCGCTTTAAAAGCATTAAATACACTTGTATAGATGATCGCTTTTCAAATTTGAAAAAAAAATATAAAACTGTTTTTGTCCCACATAATTAAACGCGAATGTATTTATAAGTTCTACGCCATACCATGATACTCGAAGTTTAATTAAAGTTTTTAGTGTAGATCCAAAAAAGTAACCTTTCTTTTAATTAGTAAGCTAAATGAAATCGCTCAAAAAGCATAAACGTTTGTTAGGAAACATTGTCTCTACCTCCAGTTATCATGGAATCGAAGACTGGTTTTATTTAATTAATTCTAATTGTTCTCTGTAATGCTGTAACCATCACATATTTTTTTGTATAATTGCTATAGCAATGTTTGTTTTGCTTTGCAAATAAATAGTATGATGTTGTCTGTCCACCCATTTATCCGTAAGTATATCCGTCACACACGTAAGGTCTTTCCTAACGCTTGCAGCTAATATTTAGTATGTGAGTCTACCATCAAGATTTACAGATCCAATTTGAGTTTCATTCCGGTTCACTGAATTTTGACAAAATTATGGACATTGTACTTTTTCCTTAGTAGTCCAAAACCATAACTTCTTCAAAATGACGATTTCGTCTATGTGACTTTATGTTGTCATCCTGTGCCATTTATTTTTGTATCAAGTTGAATGAAGTCTTTATGGTGAGCAAAAAGTCTCATGGTTTCCAAAGGGAGATAATTGATGGTTGTCAGACAGAAGCGGGGTTTTACTGTCACAGACCTATGTCGATGCAGCATAAATATGTAATTCTACGCATGGATAAGCATTTTTTCAACTCAATACAAAGTTTGAACTAAAACATGAATAATATATAATTTTTTTAAGATTTTCTGTTTGTTAATACTATATATCGGCACATTTATATACCACATGTCGATTTCTAATGTATAAGTATTTAATACAATGTAATTGATTACAGAACTTTATCGATCATACAAGGTCGGTTATTCAGTAATACAAAAAAAAACATTTAAAAGTGTTATAAATAGATCACTAAGCAGGTTTCAATAACAAATAAATTTGTTGATAAGAAAATGGCTGACACTGACAGCAAATCCAGTTTTACTGTATAAACAGGTAAGATAAACTTAAAGCATAACATATAAAATTTTGAATGATGATATTTATAATTCACTAATTACTGTCGGACGTAAATAAAAAATATTTCATGGTAAAATCCACGCGAAATTCTCTATCGGACCAAGCCCTCGCATAACATTAATAAACGTTGGTAGTTGAATGTACGTGACTTATATTTTCGCTCTTTAACCTCATTTACGTTTTCAAAACGAAAATCGGGCGAAGCCAAGAAGTGCTTCATTTCGTCTTTTTTTACACTGTCAAACTTGCCTTAAATTAAAGCCATCCTATATAAGCATCGCCTGTTTTATAGGCCGGAAGACTTGAATCCCTATTCGGTTTTTTATTCATGTTACAAGTATTTGAACCTGTATATAAGGGTCACCTTCCATCAAGATCAAATTTACTGTTTTCCCTTAGTGAATCTATTTAGACATATTTAATTGTACAGGCCAACCTTCCTAAAAGGCCACTCTATATAGGGACTACTTGCTTATAAAGACCAGTCAAATTTTATCCAATTATACTTTCTTAATTTATTGAACATGTATATAAGGATCGCCTGTCCATTAAGATATATTTACTGGTTCCCTTTCGGAGATCTTAATAGACAGGTTTAATTGTACAGTTCAACCTGTCTTAAAGGCCACCTCTATATAGGGACTACTTGCTTATAAAGACCAGTCAAATTTTATCCCAATTATATTTTTCTTAATTTATGTGAACTTGTATATAAGGATCGCCTGTTTATAAAGATACATTTACTAGTTCCCATTAGAGGATTTTTATAGACAGGTTTAATTGTACAGTTCAACCTGTCTTGAAGGCCACCTCTATAAAGGGACTACTTGCTATATCACATATCTTACGTTCGAAATGTATTTCCTTTTTTGATTTTCCAAAGCCTATACACTCACAAAGTGGTAAATGACCAACACAAACACTAGGATGACCACTCTCCACCACAATTGTCATCAAACATATTGCTTTTGAATGCGTCATAAATACATGAATAATTTTACATCATCGCAATTTTTAGTGTATCACCAAAACTCATTGAAGGGATAACGAAAAATTTTATGAAAATGAAACATAACGTTCAATTCAATTCATCTTTTAATAAATAAAATTACATCAGGCAATGCGTTATTAAAAACATCATTATATACAAGTATGCAACTAGAATTCGCACAAATTAATCGATAGTTCAGACCTGTCGAAAGTTTAACATTGAGCTAACGAAAAAGTCGAAGTTCGACTGTTACCTGAATATGGATAGCTAGTGATACGAAAAGCTGACGTGAGAAAGATAGGGTAGCTGTCAAAATAGTGACATGACATAGAAAGGGAAGCTGTCAAAAAACTGACATGACATAGATAAGAAAGCTGTCAAGAAGCTGCCATGACATAGATAGGGTAGCTTTCAAAAAGCTGACGTGACATAGATAGGGAAGCTGTCAAAAGCTGACGTAACATTGATAGGATAGTTGTCAAAAAGCTCCATGGCATAGATAGGATGGCTGTCAAAAAGCTGACATGACATAGATAGGGTAGCTGTCAAAAAGCTGACAATTTTTAGTTAATAAAGGGTCGAGATGAACTATGAATTTGGCATTAATTCGATAGCTCGTTGTTAAATTTTCGACAGGTCTATACTGTCTGTATAAAATAAAATACTAGTAAATAAAGAAATAAGTATACACGAAATCATTTAATGTATTATGTATCTTCATGAAGACAATAGCGAAAACGATATGTTAAAGAGCTTTTGAAAAGCGCTTTGAAAGCATTAAATACACTTGTATAGATGATCGCTTTTCAAATTTGAAAAAAAAATATAAAACTGTTTTTGTCCCACATAATTTAACGCGAATGTATTTATAAGTTCTACGCCATACCATGATACTCGAAGTTTAATTAAAGTTTTTAGTGTAGATCCAAAAAAGTAACCTTTCTTTTTAATTAGTAAGCTAAATGAAATCGCTCAAAAAGCATAAACGTTTGTTAGGAAACTGTGTCTCTACCTCCAGTTATCATGGAATCGAAGACTGGTTTTATTTAATTAATTCTAATTGTTCTCTGTAATGCTGTTACCATCAAATATTTTTTTGTATAATTGCTATAGCAATGTTTGTTTTGCTTTGCAAATAAATAGTATGATGTTGTCTGTCCACCCATTTATCCGTAAGTATATCCGTTACACACGTAAGGTCTTTCCTAACGCTTGCAGCTAATATTTAGTATGTGAGTCTACCATCAAGATTTACAGATCCAATTTGAGTTTCATTCCGGTTCACTGAATTTGACAAAATTATGGACATTGTACTTTTTCCTTAGTAGTCCAAAACCATAACTTCTTCAAAATGACGATTTCGTCTATGTGACTTTATGTTGTCATCCTGTGCCATTTATTTTTGTATCAAGTTGAATGAAGTCTTTATGGTGAGCAAAAAGTCTCATGGTTTCCAAAGGGAGATAATTGATGGTTGTCAGACAGAAGCGGGGTTTTACTGTCACAGACCTATGTCGATGCAGCATAAATATGTAATTCTACGCATGGATAAGCATTTTTTCAACTCAATACAAAGTTTGAACTAAAACATGAATAATATATAAGTTTTTTTTAAGATTTTCTGTTTGTTAATACTATATATCGGCACCTTTATATACCACATGTCGATTTCTAATGTATAAGTATTTAATACAATGTAATTGATTACTGAACTTTATCGATCATACAAGGTCGGTTATTCAGTAATACAAAAAAACATTTAAAAGTGTTATAAATAGATCACTAAGCAGGTTTCAATAACAAATAAATTTGTTGATAAGAAAATGGCTGACACTGACAGCAAATCCAGTTTTACTGTATAAACAGGTAAGATAAACTTAAAGCATAACATATAAAATTTTGAATGATGATATTTATAATTCACTAATTACTGTCGGACGTAAATAAAATTATTTCATGGTAAAATCCACGCGAAATTCTCTATCGGACCAAGCCCTCGCATAACATTAATAAACGTTGGTAGTTGAATGTACGTGACTTATATTTTCGCTCTTTAACCTCATTTACGTTTTCAAAACGGAAATCGGGCGAAGCCAAGAAGTGCTTCATTTCGTCTTTTTTTACACTGTCAAACTTGCCTTAAATTAAAGCCATCCTATATAAGCATCGCCTGTTTTATAGGCCGGAAGACTTGAATCCGTATTCGGTTTTTTATTCATGTTACAAGTATTTGAACCTGTATATAAGGGTCACCTTCCATCAAGATCAAATTTACTGTTTTCCCTTAGTGAATCTATTTAGACATATTTAATTGTACAGGCCAACCTTCCTAAAAGGCCACCTCTATATAGGGACTACTTGCTTATAAAGACCAGTCAAATTTTATCCCAATTATACTTTCTTAATTTATGTGAACATGTATATAAGGATCGCCTGTCCATTAAGATATATTTACTGGTTCCCTTTCGGAGATCTTAATAGACAGGTTTAATTGTACAGTTCAACCTGTCTTAAAGGCCACCTCTATATAGGGACTACTTGCTTATAAAGACCAGTCAAATTTATCCCAATTATATTTTCTTAATTTATGTGAACTTGTATATAAGGATCGCCTGTTTATAAAGATACATTTACTAGTTCCCATTAGAGGATTTTATAGACAGGTTTAATTGTACAGTTCAACCTGTCTTGAAGGCCACCTCTATAAAGGGACTACTTGCTATATCACATATCTTACGTTCGAAATTGTATTTCCTTTTTTGATTTTCCAAAGCCTATACACTCACAAAGTGGTAAATGACCAACACAAAACACTAGGATGACCACTCTTCCACCACAATTGTCATCAAACATATTGCTTTTGAATGCGTCATAAATACATGAATAATTTTACATCATCGCAATTTTTAGTGTATCACCAAAACTCATTGAAGGGATAACGAAAAATTTTATGAAAATGAAACATAACGTTTAATTCAATTCATTTTAATAAATAAAATTACATCAGGCAATGCGTTATTAAAAACACCATTATATACAAGTATGCAACTAGAATTCGCACAAATTAATCGATAGTTCAGACCTGTCGAAAGTTTAACATTGAGCTAACGAAAAAGTCGAAGTTCGACTGTTACCTGAATATGGATAGCTAGTGATACGAAAAGCTGACGTGAGATAGATAGGGTAGCTGTCAAAATAGTGACATGACATAGAAAGGGAAGCTGTCAAAAAACTGACATGACATAGATAAGAAAGCTGTCAAGAAGCTGCCATGACATAGATAGGGTAGCTTTCAAAAAGCTGACGTGACATAGATAGGGAAGCTGTCAAAAGCTGACGTAACATTGATAGGATAGTTGTCAAAAAGCTCCATGGCATAGATAGGATGGCTGTCAAAAGCTGACATGACATAGATAGGGTAGCTGTCAAAAAGCTGACAATTTTTAGTTAATAAAGGGTCGAGATGAACTATGAATTTGGCATTAATTCGATAGCTCGTTGTTAAATTTTCGACAGGTCTATACTGTCTGTATAAAATAAAATACTAGTAAATAAAGAAATAAGTATACACGAAATCATTTAATGTATTATGTATCTTCATGAAGACAATAGCGAAAACGATATGTTAAAGAGCTTTTGAAAAGCGCTTTGAAAGCATTAAATACACTTGTATAGATGATCGCTTTTCAAATTTGAAAAAAAAATATGAAACTGTTTTTGTCCCGCATAATTTAACGCGAATGATTTATAAGTTCTACGCCATACCATGATACTCGAAGTTTAATTAAAGTTTTAGTGTAGATCCAAAAAAGTAACCTTTCTTTTTAATTAGTAAGCTAAATGAAATCGCTCAAAAAGCATAAACGTTTGTTAGGAAACTTTGTCTCTACCTCCAGTTATCATGGAATCGAAGACTGGTTTTATTTAATTAATTCTAATTGTTCTCTGTAATGCTGTTACCATCAAATATTTTTTGTATAATTGCTATAGCAATGTTTGTTTGCTTTGCAAATAAATAGTATGATGTTGTCTGTCCACCCATTTATCCGTAAGTATATCCGTCACACACGTAAGGTCTTTCCTAACGTTTGCAGCTAATATTTAGTATGTGAGTCTACCATCAAGATTTACAGATCCAATTTGAGTTTCATTCCGGTTCACTGAATTTTGACAAAATTATGGACATTTACTTTTTCCTTAGTAGTCCAAAACCATAACTTCTTCAAAATGACGATTTCGTCTATGTGACTTTATGTTGTCATCCTGTGCCATTTATTTTTGTATCAAGTTGAATGAAGTCTTTATGGTGAGCAAAAAGTCTCATGGTTTCCAAAGGGAGATAATTGATGGTTGTCAGACAGAAGCGGGTTTTACTGTCACAGACCTATGTCGATGCAGCATAAATATGTAATTCTACGCATGGATAAGCATTTTTTCAACTCAATACAACGTTTGAACTAAAACATGAATAATATATAAGTTTTTTTTAAGATTTTCTGTTTGTTAATACTATATATCGGCACCTTTATATACCACATGTCGATTTCTAATGTATAAGTATTTAATACAATTTAATTGATTACTGAACTTTATCGATCATACAAGGTCGGTTATTCAGTAATACAAAAAAAACATTTAAAAGTGTTATAAATAGATCACTAAGCAGGTTTCAATAACAAATAAATTTGTTGATAAGAAAATGGCTGACACTGACAGCAAATCCAGTTTTACTGTATAAACAGGTAAGATAAACTTAAAGCAAAATATAAAATTTTGAATGATGATATTTATAATTCACTAATTACTGTCGGACGTAAATAAAAATATTTCATGGTAAAATCCACGCGAAATTCTCTATCGGACCAAGCCCTCGCATAACATTAATAAACGTTGGTAGTTGAATGTACGTGACTTATATTTTCGCTCTTTAACCTCATTTACGTTTTCAAACGGAAATCGGGCGAAGCCAAGAAGTGCTTCATTTCGTCTTTTTTTACACTGTCAAACTTGCCTTAAATTAAAGCCATCCTATATAAGCATCGCCTGTTTTATAGACCGGAAGACTTGAATCCCTATTCGGATTTTTATTCATGTTACAAGTATTTGAACCTGTATATAAGGGTCACCTTCCATCAAGATCAAATTTATTGTTTTCCCTTAGTGAATCTATTTAGACATATTTAATTGTACAGGCCAACCTTCCTAAAAGGCCACCTCTATATAGGGACTACTTGCTTATAAAGACCAGTTAAATTTTATCCCAATTATACTTTCTTAATTTATGTGAACATGTATATAAGGATCGCCTGTCCATTAAGATATATTTACTGGTTCCCTTTCGGAGATCTTAATAGACAGGTTTAATTGTACAGTTCAACCTGTCTTAAAGGCCACCTCTATATAGGGACTACTTGCTTATAAAGACCAGTCAAATTTTATCCCAATTATATTTTCTTAATTTATGTGAACTTGTATATAAGGATCGCCTGTTTATAAAGATACATTTACTAGTTCCCATTAGAGGATCTTTATAGACAGGTTTATTTCTACAGTTCAACCTGTCTTGAAGGCCACCTCTATAAAGGGACTACTTGCTATATCACATATCTTACGTTCGAAATTGTATTTCCTTTTTTGATTTTCCAAAGACTATACACTCACAAAGTGGTAAATGACCAACATAAAACACTAGGATGACCACTCTTCCACCACAATTGTCATCAAACATATTGCTTTTGAATGCGTCATAAATACATGAATAATTTTACATCATCGCAATTTTTAGTGTATCACCAAAACTCATTGAAGGGATAACGAAAAATTTTATGAAAATGAAACATAACGTTCAATTCAATTCATCTTTTAATAAATAAAATTACATCAGGCAATGCGTTATTAAAAACATAATTATATACAAGTATGAAACTAGAATTCGCACAAATTAATCGATAGTTCAGACCTGTCGAAAGTTTAACATTGAGCTAACGAAAAATTTGAAGTTCGACTGTTACCGGAATATGGATAGCTAGTGATACGAAAAGCTGACGTGAGATAGATAGGGTAGCTGTCAAAATAGTGACATGACATAGATAGGGAAGCTGTCAAGAAGCTGCCATGACATAGATAGGGTAGCTTTCAAAAAGCTGACGTGACATAGATAGGGAATCTGTCAAAAAGCTGACGTAACATTGATAGTATAGTTGTCAAAAAGCTCCATGGCATAGATAGGCTGGCTGTCAAAAAACTGACATGACATAGATAGGGAAGCTGTCAAGAAGCTGCCATGACATAGATAGGGTAGCTTTCAAAAAGCTGACGTGACATAGATAGGGAAGCTGTCAAAAGCTGACGTAACATTGATAGGATAGTTGTCAAAAAGCTCCATGGCATAGATAGGATGGCTGTCAAAAAGCTGACATGACATAGATAGGGTAGCTGTCAAAAGCTGACAATTTTTAGTTAATAAAGGGTCGAGATGAACTATGAATTTGGCATTAATTCGATAGCTCGTTGTTAAATTTTCGACAGGTCTATACTGTCTGTATAAAATAAAATACTAGTAAATAAAGAAATAAGTATACACGAAATCATTTAATGTATTATGTATCTTCATGAAGACAATAGCGAAAACGATATGTTAAAGAGCTTTTGAAAAGCGCTTTGAAAGCATTAAATACACTTGTATAGATGATCGCTTTTCAAATTTGAAAAAAAAAATAAAAACTGTTTTTGTCCCGCATAATTTAACGCGAATGTATTTATAAGTTCTACGCCATACCATGATACTCGAAGTTTAATTAAAGTTTTTAGTGTAGATCCAAAAAAGTAACCTTTCTTTTTAATTAGTAAGCTAAATGAAATCGCTCAAAAAGCATAAACGTTTGTTAGGAAACTGTGTCTCTACCTCCAGTTATCATGGAATCGAAGACTGGTTTTATTTAATTAATTCTAATTGTTCTCTGTAATGCTGTTACCATCAAATATTTTTTTGTATAATTGCTATAGCAATGTTTGTTTTGCTTTGCAAATAAATAGTATGATGTTGTCTGTCCACCCATTTATCCGTAAGTATATCCGTTACACACGTAAGGTCTTTCCTAACGCTTGCAGCTAATATTTAGTATGTGAGTCTACCATCAAGATTTACAGATCCAATTTGAGTTTCATTCCGGTTCACTGAATTTTGACAAAATTATGGACATTGTACTTTTTCCTTAGTAGTCCAAAACCATAACTTCTTCAAAATGACGATTTCGTCTATGTGACTTTATGTTGTCATCCTGTGCCATTTATTTTTGTATCAAGTTGAATGAAGTCTTTATGGTGAGCAAAAAGTCTCATGGTTTCCAAAGGGAGATAATTGATGGTTGTCAGACAGAAGCGGGGTTTTACTGTCACAGACCTATGTCGATGCAGCATAAATATGTAATTCTACGCATGGATAAGCATTTTTTCAACTCAATACAAAGTTTGAACTAAAACATGAATAATATATAATTTTTTTTAAGATTTTCTGTTTGTTAATACTATATATCGGCACCTTTATATACCACATGTCGATTTCTAATGTATAAGTATTTAATACAATGTAATTGATTACTGAACTTTATCGATCATACAAGGTCGGTTATTCAGTAATAAAAAAAAACATTTAAAAGTGTTATAAATAGATCACTAAGCAGGTTTCAATAACAAATAAATTTGTTGATAAGAAAATGGCTGACACTGACAGCAAATCCAGTTTTACTGTATAAACAGGTAAGATAAACTTAAAGCATAACATATAAAATTTTGAATGATGATATTTATAATTCACTAATTACTGTCGGACGTAAATAAAATTATTTCATGGTAAAATCCACGCGAAATTCTCTATCGGACCAAGCCCTCGCATAACATTAATAAACGTTGGTAGTTGAATGTACGTGACTTATATTTTCGCTCTTTAACCTCATTTACGTTTTCAAAACGGAAATCGGGCGAAGCCAAGAAGTGCTTCATTTCGTCTTTTTTTACACTGTCAAACTTGCCTTAAATTAAAGCCATCCTATATAAGCATCGCCTGTTTTATAGGCCGGAAGACTTGAATCCGTATTCGGTTTTTTATTCATGTTACAAGTATTTGAACCTGTATATAAGGGTCACCTTCCATCAAGATCAAATTTACTGTTTTCCCTTAGTGAATCTATTTAGACATATTTAATTGTGCAGGCCAACCTTCCTAAAAGGCCACCTCTATATAGGGACTACTTGCTTATAAAGACCAGTCAAATTTTATCCCAATTATACTTTCTTAATTTATGTAAACATGTATATAAGGATCGCCTGTCCATTAAGATATATTTACTGGTTCCCTTTCGGAGATCTTAATAGACAGGTTTAATTGTACAGTTCAACCTGTCTTAAAGGCCACCTCTATATAGGGACTACTTGCTTATAAAGACCAGTCAAATTTTATCCCAATTATATTTTCTTAATTTATGTGAACTTGTATATAAGGATCGCCTGTTTATAAAGATACATTTACTAGTTCCCATTAGAGGATTTTTATAGACAGGTTTAATTGTACAGTTCAACCTGTCTTGAAGGCCACCTCTATAAAGGGACTACTTGCTATATCACATATCTTACGTTCGAAATTGTATTTCCTTTTTTGATATTTCCAAAGCCTATACACTCACAAAGTGGTAAATGACCAACACAAAACACTAGGATGACCACTCTTCCACCACAATTGTCATCAAACATATTGCTTTTGAATGCGTCATAAATACATGAATAATTTTACATCATCGCAATTTTTAGTGTATCACCAAAATTCATTGAAGGGATAACGAAAAATTTTATGAAAATGAAACATAACGTTTAATTCAATTCATCTTTTAATAAATAAAATTACATCAGGCAATGCGTTATTAAAAACATCATTATATACAAGTATGCAACTAGAATTCGCACAAATTAATCGATAGTTCAGACCTGTCGAAAGTTTAACATTGAGCTAACGAAAAAGTCGAAGTTCGACTGTTACCTGAATATGGATAGCTAGTGATACGAAAAGCTGACGTGAGATAGATAGGGTAGCTGTCAAAATAGTGACATGACATAGAAAGGGAAGCTGTCAAAAACTGACATGACATAGATAAGAAAGCTGTCAAGAAGCTGCCATGACATAGATAGGGTAGCTTTCAAAAAGCTGACGTAACATAGATAGGGAAGCTGTCAAAAGCTGACGTAACATTGATAGGATAGTTGTCAAAAAGCTCCATGGCATAGATAGGATGGCTGTCAAAAAGCTGACATGACATAGATAGGGTAGCTGTCAAAAAGCTGACAATTTTTAGTTAATAAAGGGTCGAGATGAACTATGAATTTGGCATTAATTCGATAGCTCGTTGTTAAATTTTCGACAGGTCTATACTGTCTGTATAAAATAAAATACTAGTAAATAAAGAAATAAGTATACACGAAATCATTTAATGTATTATGTATCTTCATGAAGACAATAGCGAAAACGATATGTTAAAGAGCTTTTGAAAAGCGCTTTGAAAGCATTAAATACACTTGTATAGATGATCGCTTTTCAAATTTGAAAAAAAAAATATAAAACTGTTTTTGTCCCGCATAATTTAACGCGAATGTATTTATAAGTTCTACGCCATACCATGATACTCGAAGTTTAATTAAAGTTTTTAGTGTAGATCCAAAAAAGTAACCTTTCTTTTTAATTAGTAAGCTAAATGAAATCGCTCAAAAAGCATAAACGTTTGTTAGGAAACTTTGTCTCTACCTCCAGTTATCATGGAATCGAAGACTGGTTTTATTTAATTAATTCTAATTGTTCTCTGTAATGCTGTTACCATCAAATATTTTTTTGTATAATTGCTATAGCAATGTTTGTTTTGCTTTGCAAATAAATAGTATGATGTTGTCTGTCCACCCATTTATCCGTAAGTATATCCGTCACACACGTAAGGTCTTTCCTAACGTTTGCAGCTAATATTTAGTATGTGAGTCTACCATCAAGATTTACAGATCCAATTTGAGTTTCATTCCGGTTCACTGAATTTTGACAAAATTATGAACATTGTACTTTTTCCTTAGTAGTCCAAAACCATAACTTCTTCAAAATGACGATTTCGTCTATGTGACTTTATGTTGTCATCCTGTGCCATTTATTTTTGTATCAAGTTGAATGAAGTCTTTATGGTGAGCAAAAAGTCTCATGGTTTCCAAAGGGAGATAATTGATGGTTGTCAGACAGAAGCGGGGTTTTACTGTCACAGACCTATGTCGATGCAGCATAAATATGTAATTCTACGCATGGATAAGCATTTTTTCAACTCAATACAAAGTTTGAACTAAAACATGAATAATATATAAGTTTTTTTAAGATTTTCTGTTTGTTAATACTATATATCGGCACCTTTATATACCACATGTCGATTTCTAATGTATAAGTATTTAATACAATGTAATTGATTACTGAACTTTATCGATCATACAAGGTCGGTTATTCAGTAATACAAAAAAAACATTTAAAAGTGTTATAAATAGATCACTAAGCAGGTTTCAATAACAAATAAATTTGTTGATAAGAAAATGGCTGACACTGACAGCAAATCCAGTTTTACTGTATAAACAGGTAAGATAAACTTAAAGCATAACATATAAAATTTTGAATGATGATATTTATAATTCACTAATTACTGTCGGACGTAAATAAAAATATTTCATGGTAAAATCCACGCGAAATTCTCTATCGGACCAAGCCCTCGCATAACATTAATAAACGTTGGTAGTTGAATGTACGTGACTTATATTTTCGCTCTTTAACCTCATTTACGTTTTCAAAACGGAAATCGGGCGAAGCCAAGAAGTGCTTCATTTCGTCTTTTTTTACACTGTCAAACTTGCCTTAAATTAAAGCCATCCTATATAAGCATCGCCTGTTTTATAGACCGGAAGACTTGAATCCCTATTCGGATTTTTATTCATGTTACAAGTATTTGAACCTGTATATAAGGGTCACCTTCCATCAAGATCAAATTTATTGTTTTCCCTTAGTGAATCTATTTAGACATATTTAATTGTACAGGCCAACCTTCCTAAAAGGCCACCTCTATATAGGGACTACTTGCTTATAAAGACCAGTTAAATTTTATCCCAATTATACTTTCTTAATTTATGTGAACATGTATATAAGGATCGCCTGTCCATTAAGATATATTTACTGGTTCCCTTTCGGAGATCTTAATAGACAGGTTTAATTGTACAGTTCAACCTGTCTTAAAGGCCACCTCTATATAGGGACTACTTGCTTATAAAGACCAGTCAAATTTTATCCCAATTATATTTTCTTAATTTATGTGAACTTGTATATAAGGATCGCCTGTTTATAAAGATACATTTAGTTCCCATTAGAGGATCTTTATAGACAGGTTTATTTCTACAGTTCAACCTGTCTTGAAGGCCACCTCTATAAAGGGACTACTTGCTATATCACATATCTTACGTTCGAAATTGTATTTCCTTTTTTGATTTTCCAAAGACTATACACTCACAAAGTGGTAAATGACCAACATAAAACACTAGGATGACCACTCTTCCACCACAATTGTCATCAAACATATTGCTTTTGAATGCGTCATAAATACATGAATAATTTTACATCATCGCAATTTTTAGTGTATCACCAAAACTCATTGAAGGGATAACGAAAAATTTTATGAAAATGAAACATAACGTTCAATTCAATTCATCTTTTAATAAATAAAATTACATCAGGCAATGCGTTATTAAAAACATAATTATATACAAGTATGAAACTAGAATTCGCACAAATTAATCGATAGTTCAGACCTGTCGAAAGTTTAACATTGAGCTAACGAAAAATTTGAAGTTCGACTGTTACCGGAATATGGATAGCTAGTGATACGAAAAGCTGACGTGAGATAGATAGGGTAGCTGTCAAAATAGTGACATGACATAGAAAGGGAAGCTGTCAAAAAACTGACATGACATAGATAGGGAAGCTGTCAAGAAGCTGCCATGACATAGATAGGGTAGCTTTCAAAAAGCTGACGTGACATAGATAGGGAATCTGTCAAAAAGCTGACGTAACATTGATAGTATAGTGGTCAAAAAGCTCCATGGCATAGATAGGCTGGCTGTCAAAAAACTGACATGACATAGATAGGGAAGCTGTCAAGAAGCTGCCATGACATAGATAGGGTAGCTTTCAAAAAGCTGACGTCACATTGATATGATAGTTGTCAAAAAGCTCAATGGCATAGATAGGGTGGCTGTCAAAAAGCTGACATGACATAGATAGGGTAGCTGTCAAAAAGCTGACAATTTATAGATAATGAAGTGTCTAGATGAACTATAAATTTGGCATTAATTGGTATCTTCATGAAGGCAATAGTGAAAAGGATATGTTAAAGAGCTTTTGAAAAGCGCTTTTAAAGCATTCAATACACTTGTATAGATGATCGCTTTTCAAATTTGAAAAAAAATATAAAACTGTTTTGTCCCGCATAATTTAACGCGAATGTATTTATAAGTTCTACGCCATACCATGATACTCGAAGTTTAATTAAAGTTTTTAGTGTAGATCCAAAAAAGTAACCTTTCTTTTTAATTAGTAAGCTAAATGAAATCGCTCAAAAAGCCTAAAGGTTTATTGGGTACTTTGTCTCTACCTCCAGTTATTATGGAATCGAAGACTGGTTTTATTTAATTAATTCTAATTGTTCTCTGTAATGCTGTTACCATCACATGTTTTTCTGTATAATTGTTATAGCAATGTTTGTTTTGCTTTGCAAATAAATATTATGATGTTCTCTGTCCAGCCATTTATCCGTAAGTATATCCGTCATACACGTAAGGTCTTTCCTAACGCTTGCAGCTAATATTTAGTATGTGAATCTACCATCACGATTTACAGATCCAATTTGAGTTTCATTCCGGTTCACTGAATTTTGACAAAATTATGGACATTGTACTTTTTCCTTCGTGGTCCAAAACCATACCTTCTTCAAAATGACGATTTTGTCTATGTGACTTTATGTTGTCATCTTGTGCCATTTATATTTGTAAGAATTTGAATGAAGTCTTTATGGTGAGCAAAAAGTCTCACGGTTTCCAAAGGGAGATAATTGATGGTTGTCAGACAGAAGCGGGGTTTTACTGTCACAGACCTATGTAGATGCAGCATAAATATGTAATAATACGCATGGATAAGCTTTTATTCAACTCAATACAAAGTTTGAACTAAAACATGAAAAATATATATTATTGTTTAAGATTTTCTATTTGTTATTACTATATAAAGGCACCTTTATATAACACATGTCGATTTTTAACGTATAAGTATTTAATACATTGTAATTAATAACTGAACATTATCGATCATACAAGGCCGGTTATTCAGTAATACAAAAAAAGTTTAAAGAGTTATAAATAGATCACTAAGCAGGTTTCAATAGCAAATAAATTTGTTGATAAGAAAATGGCTGACACTGACAGCAAATCCAGTTTTACTGTATAAAAAGGTAAGATAAACTTAAAGCATAACATATAAAATTTTGAATGATGATATTTATAATTCACTAATGACTGACAGACGTAAATAAAGAATATTTCATGATGAAATCCACGCCAAATTATCTATCGGACCAAGCACTCGCATAACATTAATAAACGTTGGTAGTTGAATGTACGTGACTTATATTTTTGCTCTTTAACCTTATTTACGTTTTCAAAACGAAAATCGGGCCAAGAAGTGCTTCATTTCGTCTATTTTACACTGTCAAACTTGCCTTAAATTAAAGCCATCCTATATAAGCATCGCCTGTTTTATACGACGGAAGACTTGAATCCCAATTTAGTTTTGTATTCATATTACAAGTATTTGAATCTGTATAAAAGGGTCATCTGTCCATCAAGATCAATTTTACTATTTCCCCTTAGTGAATCTATTTAGACAGGTTTAATTGTACAGTCCAACCTGTCTTAAAGGTCACCTCTATATAGGGACTACTTGCTTATAAAGACCAGTCAAATTTTATCTCAATTATATTTTCTTAATTTATGTGAACTTGTATATAAGGATAGCCTGTCCACAAAGATACATTTACTAGTTCCCTTTAGGGGATCTTTATATGCGGGTTTAATTGTACAGTACAACCTGTCTTAAAGGCCACCTCTATATAGGGACTACTTGCTATATCACATATCTTACGTTCGAAATTGTATTTCCTTTTTTGATTTTCCAAAGCCTATACATTCACAAAGTGGTAAATGACCAACACAAAACACTAGAATGACCATTCATCCACCACACTGCCATCAAACATATTGCTTTTCAATGCGTCATAAATACATGAATAATTTTACATCATCGCAATTTATAGTGTATCACCAAAACTCATTGAAGGGGTAACGAAAATTTTCATGAAAATGAAACATAACGTTCAATTCAATTCATCTTTTAATAAATAAAATTACATAAGGCAATGCGTTATTAAAAGCATAATTATATACAAGTATGCAACTAGAATTCGCACAAATTAATCGATAGTTCAGACCTGTCGAAAGTTTAACATTTAAGCTAACGAAAAAGTCGAAGTTCGACTGTTACCGGAATATAGATAGCTAGTGATACGAAAAGCTGACGTGAGATAGATAGGGTAGCTGTCAAAAAGATGACATGACATAGAAAGGGAAGCTGTCAAAAAACTGACATGACATAGATAGGGAAGCTGTCAAGAAGCTGCCATGACATAGATAGGGTAGCTTTCAAAATGCTGACGTGACATAGATAGGGAAGCTGTCAAAAAACTGACGTAACATTGATAGGATAGTTGTCAAAAAGCTCCGTGGCATAGATAGGGTGGCAGTCAAAAAACTGACATGACATAGATAGGAAAGCTGTCAAGAAGCTGCCATGACATAGATAGGGTAGCTTTTAAAAAGCTGACATGACATAGATAGGGAAGCTGTCAAAAAGCTGACGTAACATTGATAGGATAGTTGTCAAAAAGCTCCATGGCATAAATAGGATGGCTGTCAAAAGCTGACATGACATAGATAGGGTAGCTGTCAAAAAGCTGACAATTTATAGTTAATAAAGGGTCGAGATGAACTATGAATTTTGCATTTATTCGATAGCTTGTTGTTAAACTTTCGACAGGTCTATACTGTCTGTATAAAATAAAATACTAGTAAATATAGAAATAAGTATACACCAAATCATTTAATGCATTATGTATCTTCATGAAGACAATAGCGAAAACGATATGTTAAAGAGCTTTTGAAAAGCGCTTTGAAAGCATTAAATACACTTGTATAGATGATCGCTTTTCAAATTTGAAAAAAAATAAAACTGTTTTTGTCCCGCATAATATATGTATATGTATTTATAAGTTCTACGCCATACCATGATACTCGAAGTTTAATTAAAGTTTTTAGTGTAGATCCAAAAAAGTAACCTTTCTTTTTAATTAGTAAGCTAAATGAAATCGCTCAAAAAGCATAAACGTTTGTTAGGAAATTTTGTCTCTACCTCCAGTTATCATGGAATCGAAGACTGGTTTTGATTTTATTAATTCTAATCGTTCTCTGTAATGCTGTTACCATCACATATTTTTCTGTATAATTGCTTTGCAAATAAATAGTATGATGTTGTCTGTCCACCCATTTATCCGTAAGTATATCCGTCACACACGTAAGGTCTTTCTTAACGATTGTAGCTAATATTTAGTATGTGAGTCTACCATCAAGATTTACAGATCCAATTTGAGTTTCATTCCGGTTCACTGAATTTTGACAAAATTATGGACATTGTACTTTTTCCTTGGTAGTCCAAAACCATAACTTCTTTAAAATGACGATTTCGTCTATGTGACTTTATGTTGTCATCCTGTGCCATTTATTTTTGTATCAAGTTGAATGAAGTCTTTATGGTGAGCAAAAAGTCTCATGGTTTCCAAAGGGAGATAATTGATTGTTGTCAGACAGAAGCGGGGTTTTACTGTCACAGACCTATGTAGATGCAGCATAAATATGTAATACTACGCATGGATAAGCTTTTATTCAACTCAATACAAAGTTTGAACTAAAACATGAAAAATATACATTATTGTTTAAGATTTTCTGTTTGTTATTACTATATATTGGCACCTTTATATACCACATGTCGATTTTTAACGTATAAGTATTTAATACATTGTAATTGATTACTGAACTTTATCGATCATACAAGGTCGGTTATTCAGTAATACAAAAAATACAGTTTAAAGTGTTATAAATAAATCACTAAGCAGGTTTCAATAACAAATAAATTTGTTGATAAGAAAATGGCTGACACTGACAGCAAATCCAGTTTTACTGTATAAACAGGTAAGATAAACTTAGAGCATAACATATAAAATTTGAATGATGATATTTATAATTCACAAATGACTGTCGGACGTAAATGAAGAATATTTCATGATGAAATCCACGCGAAATTCTCTATCGGACCAAGCACTCGCATAACATTAATAAACGTTGGTAGTTGAATGTACGTGACTTATATTTTTGCTCTTTAACCTCATTTCCGTTTTCAAAACAAAAATCGGGCCAAGAAGTGCTTCATTTCGTCTTTTTTACACTGTCAATTTTGCCTTCAATTAAAGCCATCCTGTATAAGCATCGCCTGTTTTATACGACGGAAGACTTGAATCCCAATTTAGTTTTGTATTCATATTACAAGTATTTGAATCTGTATAAAAGGGTCATCTGTCCATCAAGATCAATTTTACTATTTCCCCTTAGTGAATCTATTGAGACAGGTTTAATTGTACTGTCCAACCTGTCATAAAGGCCACCTCTATATAGGGACTACTTGCTTATAAAGACCAGTCAAATTTTATCCCAATTATATTTTCTTAATTTATGTGAACTTGTATATAAGGATAGCCTGTCCATAAAGATACATTTACTAGTTCCCTTTAGGGGATCTTTATATGCGGGTTTAATTGTACAGTCCAACCTGTCTTAAAGGCCACCTCTATATAGGGACTACTTGCTATATCACATATCTTACGTTCGAAATTGTATTTCTTTTTTTGATTTTCCAAAGCCTATACATTCACAAAGTGGTAAATGACCAACACAAAACACTAGAATGACCACTCATCCACCACACTGTCATCAAACATATTGCTTTCCAATGCGTCATAAATACATGAATAATTTTACATCATCGCAATTTTTAGTGTATCACCAAAACTCATTGAAGGGGTAACGAAAATTTTCATGAAAATGAAACATAACGTTCAATTCAATTCATCTTTTAATAAATTAAATTACATAAGGCAATGCGTTATTAAAACATAATTATATACAAGTATGCAACTAGAATTCGCACAAATTAATCGATAGTTCAGACCTGTCGAAAATTTAACATTGAGCTAACGAAAAAGTCGAAGTTCGACTGTTACCGGAATATAGATAGCTAGTGATACAAAAAGCTGACGTGACATAGATAGGGTAGCTGTCAAAAAGATGACATGACATAGAAAGGGAAGCTGTCAAAAGACTGACATGACATAGATAGGGAAGCTGTCAAGAAGCTGCCATGACATAGATAGGATAGCTTTCAAAAAGCTGACGTGACATAGATAGGAAGCTGTCAAAAAACTGACGTAACATTGATAGGATAGTTGTCAAAAAGCTCCATGGCATAGATAGGGTGGCAGTCAAAAAACTGACATGACATAGATAGGAAAGCTGTCAAGAAGCTGCCATGACATAGATAGGGTAGCTTTTAAAAAGCTGACATGACATAGATAGGGAAGCTGTCAAAAAGCTGACGTAACATTGATAGGATAGTTGTCAAAAAGATCCATGGCATAGATAGGATGGCTGTAAAAAAGCTGACATGACATAGATAGGGTACCTGTCAAAAAGCCGACACTTTATAGTTAATGAGGTGTCGAGATGAACTATGAATTTGGCATTAATTCGATAGCTTGTTGTTAAATTTTCGACAGGTCTATACTGTCTGTATAAAATAAAATACTAGTAAATAAAGAAATAAGTATACACCAAATCATTTAATGTATTATGTATCTTCATGAAGACAATAGCGAAACGATGTTAAAGAGCTTTTGAAAAGCGCTTTGAAAGCATTAAATACACTTGTATAGATGATCGCTTTTCAAATTTGAAAAAAAATATAAAACTGTTTTTGTCCCGCATAATTTAACGCGAATGTATTTATAAGTTCTACGCCATACCATGATACTCGAAGTTTAATTAAACGTTTTATTGTAGATCCAAAAAAGTAACCTTTCTTTTTAATTAGTAAGCTAAATGAAATCGCTCAAAAAGCATAAACGTTAGTTAGGAAACTTTGTCTCTACCTCCAGTTATCATGGAATCGAAGACTGGTTTTATTTAATTAATTCTAATTGTTCTCTGTAATGCTGTTACCATCAAATATTTTTTTGTATAATTGCTATAGCAATGTTTGTTTTGCTTTGCAAATAAATAGTATGATGTTGTCTGTCCACCCATTTATCCGTAAGTATATCCGTTACACACGTAAGGTCTTTCCTAACGTTTGCAGCTAATATTTAGTATGTGAGTCTACCATCAAGATTTACAGATCCAATTTGAGTTTCATTCCGGTTCACTGAATTTTGACAAAATTATGGACATTGTACTTTTTCCTTAGTAGTCCAAAACCATAACTTCTTCAAAATGACGATTTCGTCTATGTGACTTTATGTTGTCATCCTGTGCCATTTATTTTTGTATTAAGTTGAATGAAGTCTTTATGGTGAGCAAAAAGTCTCATGGTTTCCAAAGGGAGATAATTGATGGTTGTCAGACAGAAGCGGGGTTTTACTGTCACAGACCTATGTCGATGCAGCATAAATATGCAATCCTACGCATGGATAAGCATTTTTTCAACTCAATACAAAGTTTGAACTTAAACATGAATAATATATATTTTTTTAAGATTTTCTGTTTGTTAATACTATATATCGGCACCTTTATATACCACATGTCGATTTCTAATGTATAAGCATTTAATACATTGTAATTGATTACTGAACTTTATCGATCATACAAGGTCGGTTATTCAGTAATACAAAAAAAAAACATTTAAAAGTGTTATAAATAGATCACTAAGCAGGTTTCAATAACAAATAAATTTGTTGATAAGAAAATGGCTGACACTGACAGCAAATCCAGTTTTACTGTATAACCAGGTAAGATAAACTTAAAGCATAACATATAAAAATTTGAATGATGATATTTATAATTCACTAATGACTGTCGGACGTAAATAAAAAATATTTCATGGTGAAATCCACGCCAAATTCTCTATCGGACCAAGCCCTCGCATAACATTAATAAACGTTGGTAGTTGAATGTACGTGACTTATATTTTCGCTCTTTAACCTCATTTACGTTTTCAAAACGAAAATCGGACGAAGCCAAGAAGTGCTTCATTTCGTCTTTATTTACACTGTCAAACTTGCCTTAAATTAAAGCCATCCTATATAAGCATCGCCTGTTTTATAGGCCGGAAGACTTGAATCCCTATTCGGTTTTTTATTCATGTTACAAGTATTTGAACCTGTATATAAGGGTCACCTTCCATCAAGATCAAATGTAATGTTTTCCCTTAGTGAATCTATTTAGACATGTTTAATTGTACAGTCCAACCTGTCATAAAGGCCACCTCTATATAGGGACTACTTGCTTATAAAGACCAGTCAAATTTTATCCCAATTATATTTTCTTAATTTATGTGAACTTGTATATAAGGATAGCCTGTTCATATAGATACATTTACTAGTTCCTTTTAGGGGATCTTTATATGCGTGTTTAATTGTACAGTCCAACCTGTCTTAAAGGCCACCTCTATATAGGGACTACTTGCTATATCACATATCTTACGTTCGAAATTGTATTTCCTTTTTTGATTTTCCAAAGCCTATACCTTCACAAAGTGGTAAATGACCAACACAAAACACTAGGATGACCACTCATCCACCACACTGTCATCAAACATATTGCTTTTCAATGCGTCATAAATACATGAATAATTTTACATCATCGCAATTTTTAGTGTATCACCAAAACTCATTGAAGGGGTAACGAAAATGTTTATAAAAAATGAAACATAAGGTTCAATTCAATTCATTTTTAATAAATAAAATTGCATTACATAAGGCAATGCGTTATTAAAAACATAATTATATACAAGTATGCAACTAGAATTCGCACAAATTAATCGATAGTTCAGACCTGTCGAAAGTTTAACACTGAGCTAACAAAAAAGAGTCGAAGTTCGACTGCTACCGGAATATGGATAGCTAGTGACACGAAAAGCTGACGTGACATAGATAGGGTAGCTGTCAAAAAGCTGACATGACATAGAAAGGGAAGCTGCCAAAAGCTAACATGACATAAATAGGGAAGCTGTCTAAAAGCTGCCATGACATAGATAGGGTAGCTGTCAAAAAGCTGACGTGGCATAGATAGGGAAGCTGTCAAAAAACTGACTGAACAAGAGGTATATACAATCTCTTAAACCATGTTTTAACTTTAACACGTAATGTTTAAGACAATATTTTTCACTATAAACATTTTTTTGTAATTTCTTTATATTTTTTCTACAGGTTAATCATTTCTTATACACGATTACATGTATGTGTATGTTGACATTGACCTGTCCGCATGGCCTTCAATTTACCACGGACCAGTTCTTTTATATATAGGAAACATACGTATTTATTTCGGGTGGTCTAATGAAAAAGACGTGAGTCTTCAAATCCAGGGTCTCTCACCGCTATGAGTTCGAGTTACGCTCAGACCACACGTGGGAAAGTGAATTTTCCTTGCCGTTGGCCTTTACTGATTAACCTGGTATCAGTATAATGGACTGGAGGAGAGGTACGCTTGTCTACGGCGTACTGGCTCTGTGAGCTAGAGTGCGCGCTAGTGCAAGGCAGATCATACAACAAACTCGCACTTCACATGCATACACTAAATTGTTCATAGATTAACGACGGCCCGTGTATTATTCGACGATATACCACGGGTAAATGTTTTTTTTTATATTTATTTTCTTTATTTCATATTCAATATATACATAACACAAAAAGACGATAATACAACATTACAAATATTTTGATAAACATATATATTGAATAGTTTTTAGAGAGAAGAGAGAGAGAGAGAGAGAGAGAGAGAGAGAGAGAGAAATAGATTTTCACATTATGATACAAGATTGTTCTTTTTGTTCTATATAACAATACGGTGAATGTATTGCCATTCTCTTTGAAAATTTTCTAACTTATTTTTGCCTATTGCTATTTCTTTTTCGATGTAATATACATCTTTTAAAATATATTTAAACTTTTCAAGAGACAGTTTTTTACCAGTACAACGGGTTTTATAAATGTAATATTTTACATGCATAAGGATAAAATTTTTAACTCTATTAAACGATCTGAAATATCCAAAAATTAAACTCATTTTTGTTAGATCTAACAAAATACCATTCGATAAAAAATAGTTTTCTAAGTCTTCTAAAAATTGTTGTACTATGTCGCATTCCCAAAAGAGATGAATAACTGTTTCACTTTCCTGTTTACAAAAACTACACAGAGCCTCTGTTTTAATACCTATTTTAAACAAAAAAAGAGTTTGTAGCAATTATATTATGGATTATTCTGTATTGAAACCATTGTATTTTAGAATTTAGAGTAGTCAGGTGAATTATTTTGTATATTTGTTTCCAATCATTTTCAGTTAAATTAATATTATCAAAAATGCTTTGCCATTTTGCCGTGAAGTAGGTAAGATATTATTTTGCTTCAAGATTTTATACATGTCCCTCGAGCCTTTTTCTATATATCTTACTACCTATCCAAATTATCTGTGTTTTTTCTAAATTAATTTTAAGACCCGAAATTTTCGCAAAAAGATTTAATTCATTAAGCGCTTGTCTTAGAGATTGTTCTGAGCCATCAAGAATAAGACTTGTGTCATCAGCAAATAACGATATTTTAACTTCTTTATTATTAGTTTTAATTCCCTTTATATCTTTGTTGTTTCGAATTTTTATAGCTAGAATTTCAACGCATAATAGAAAAAGATAAGGTGATAATGGGTCCCCTTGCCTACAACCTCTTTTTATGTCAAAAAAGGAAGTTAAATGTCCACCCTGCGTTACTGCAGACTTTATGTCTTTATAAAATGTGTTAATCCATTTATGTATAGACGAACCAAAATTAAATAGGTTTATGTAAAAATGACCAACTTATTGAATCAAAAGCTTTTTCGAAATCTACTAATAGGAGTTGACCGGGAATATTTTTATCTTCCGTTTATTGCATTATATCATATATAAGCCTTGTGTTTTCCCCAATATACCTCCCAGAAATGAAACCAGTTTGTTCTATGCCAATAATGTTTTCCAATAACGGTTTTATTCTATTTGCTATTACTCCAGACCCTATTTTATAAACTGTATTTAAGAGTGTAATTGGCCTCCAATTTTTTAAGAGATGTTTTGGTTTTCCCTCTTTTGGTATACAAGTTATTATCCCTTCCCGCTGAGTTACTGAGAGTTTCCCATTTTCATAACCATAATTTAGAGACCTTACTACAAAATCCCCAATATCTTTCCAAAACATTTTAAAGAATCCTACAGTAAACCCATCTGACCCAGGACTTTTGTCATTTTTCATTTTTTTCAACGTTTCAAAAGCTTCCCTATTACTTATAACCCCTTCCAAACGATCAGATTCAACTTTATTCAATTTTTTAAAATTACACGATCCAATATAATTATTTAAATCTACGTCTATTATGTTTGAGTTTTCCGAATAAAGGTTTTTATAAAAATATTCTATTTCCTGTAAGATGTCTTTTTGATCTGTTATAATGTTTCCATTTTCTTTCTCTATTCTAGGTATTATTTTATTTTGAAAATTTTTAGTTTCTAGACTGCAAAAATACTTTGTTGGTTTTTTCCCCTCCATTATCCATTTAACCCTCGATCTAACCAAAGAACTTTTAATTTTGTCTTTTCTAAGATTTTGTAACACTTCCTTTTTTTCCTCTAACTTATTGAAATTATTATCATTTAATTGATCTTCGAGTTGTTTTATTTCACTTATCAAAATTGTTTCCGTTTTTTCATTTTGCTTCTTTTTAAAACTAGCATATGAGATGGTTTTGCCCCTTATTTCCATTAATAAAGTTTCTAAGAATAATTGATCATTAATCGAAAAGGCTATAGATTCGTTTGAAATATTAAGAATATTGTCTATATTATAAACTGGAAGTGCATATTGTCTTTTTATTTCTGAGATAAGAATTTGAATTGTTTCTATATATTGTTTATCATGTAACAGGGAGTTATTAAATTTCCACAGCCCCCTTCCCTTTTTGTAGTCATTAAATGTTATTTGCAGTTGTACTATAGAATGATCCGTTCGATATCCAGGTTTTATAAATGTTGTATAATTGTTAGTTGAATAAGTTTCACTTAGAATAAACATATCTAATCTAGCTTGTTTCACTGGATTTTTCTTCCTCCAAGTATAACGTTTTAAATCTGGGTTATTTTCTCGAAAAGCATCTATACAATTATTTTCTTGAATGAAATCTAGCACAAGCTGTCTTGCATTTGGATTGTTAATATTGATGTAATTAAATGAGTCTAGGTCGGGATTTAAGCAAAGATTGAAATCGCCACAGATTATAAAGTCGGTATTTTCGAATTCAGCAATTTTATCAAAAACCATTTTATAAAAGGCGGGAGTATCTTTATTTGGTCCATAGAGGTTTACGAGTGTTATTTTCCTTTCATCAACCAGAAGTTCGAGTAAAATTAGATTATCATTGTCACAATTTGATTTAAGTAGCTTAAATTCAAAATTATTTTTGAAAAATACAGCCACTCCCCTAGCATTTACCACGGGTAAATGTTGATCATTTCAATTCTAACATGAGTTAGATAAAAAGGATTAAAATAAACATTGCGAACTCTTTCTTAGGAAGTACATTTTGATATCTATTTGCAAAAAAAGTCCATTGAAACAATTTGCTTGTTGAAATTACCGCCATTGAAATTAATGATTTTTGAATGAAAATTACGCTACAACCAGTGTTCGCGACACATAGCATGACGTCATAAAATAAGCAAGGGAATACGTCATTAAAACGGAAAAGCGATGGGTATATCGTTTGTTATTCCACAGTTGGATGAATGAAAGGTCAGACGGACAGGTCAATAATGTTTACCTTTACATGCATAATAAATATTTACATGGTAGAAGGTAAAGCGGACATGTGAATGTCGTTTGCCTATACAACGTTTTAAAGCGAATCTCGCGTACACAATTAATATTTCTCAATTGAGCTTTGTTTGATAACAATCCTTCACGATCGGTACTTTGTTTTAGCAGAGACTTATTTTAGTACTGCAAACATAACTTATCAAATGCAACGTGATAAACTAACAAAATAAAGTCACCGATACATCAACAACACACAGCCACGCACACAATGTGAGCACATAACACACATACAGCAGTGTACACTCACAAGCAAACACACATCGACAATACACAAACGTACACACACGTGTATATATACAACGACAACATTCTCACCGACTAAATCTACACAGTCATGGACACACTAATGACACACATAAACACCATGTGGTAAAATTCGTCCGGTTACCAAATTTGCATATGTCCGCCATTTTGAATTCTGGGGGAATTCAATTCAAACCACAACACTACACAAAAACACATTACCCTTTGTCAGTTTCCGAGCATTAAAAAGAAGCACCTTGAATATTTGTTCAAAGTAATGTCCAAATAGTTTCACAAAATTGGCACAAAAAAGTTCCCAAGGCTGTTAAACATTGTAATTTTTGGAAAATGACATTTTGTGGATGAGGCAAGCAAGGGGCTCACAACTTTATTTACCGTTATACAACAAAACAAACATCGAAATTTTAATAAAAAAGTATTTTTCTCACAACAGCACCGAGTTGATTCAGTTTTTGGACTTTTTTTAAATACGTCATTTCTGAGACACGTCATTTGAAAACATTAATCAACTTTAACTCTTGAATATTAATAATTTGTAATCTACATGTCACGTGACATTTGAATGAATATTCATGAGATAGGAAACAGAATCATTTCTGGGTTTGCCGACAACACCCAAACTAAACCAAAAGCACACATCGGCAAAGTACGAACAACAAACACCGACAAAAAACATACAAAAACCTATAACACACATCGACAAAGAACACACAACCACCACAGATAACAGCCATACCAAAACCGATAACACACATCGACAAAGTACACACAACAGACACCGATAACACCCCCATACCAAATCCGATAACACACATCGACAAAGTACACACAACAGACACCGATAACACCCCAATACCAAACACGAAATTACACATCGATAAAGTACATACAACAAACACCAATAACACAAACATTCGCCGATACCAGAACCAGACACACTTACATCACACACACACACACACACGCACACACACACACACACACACACACACACACACACACATCTTGATTACAAACACCCCAATAACAAATTTCGACAATACATACACCGACAACACATCATTGACAACACACATCCACTCCCTCACCGATGAAACACACACTGACAACATACATTACACAAACACCGACAACACACTCATATATACACACAGCACTTACACATATATACACACACGAAACAACAAACACCGACAATACATACATTGACAACACACAGCACACCGACAGACATCATTGACAACACACATTCTCTCTCTCGCCGACGAAACACACTGACAACACACATTACACTAAACACCGACAACATTCACATCCACTATACACAAATACACATTAACAGCACATCAATGCCCGTTATCACACACACACACATCGACAACACACATATAACATACACATCAACAACACACGCACATCCAGACAACACATCCACATCACACACACATACCCATCGACGACACATAATCACAGAAAATATATAGAGAATAATACATGGTGAAATCCATATCATATGCCATATCAGACCGAGAACGCAATATCAGACCGAGGGCTTTAGCCCGAGGTTTGATATTGGTCGAGGTCTGATATGGTATATGATATGGATTTCATCATGTTTTATTCTGTTTATCATATACTTAAACGTTCACCATGTAGAACAAATACATGTCTATAACAGACACTGAAAATGACAAAATTGGCCGACTTGAACTAACATATTTGATAATTTATATTTCTGTTTTTGTTTTACTGGAAACAAGTTTCTCAAATGCCAATGATGCAGGTTATTTTTGTCTTTCAATGCAGGTAATGCATTGAGAATAAAACTAGTTAAAATCAGTGCATTGACAAAATATGTACAATTACAGTGCATGCAAAAAAATAAAAAAATTCATCAAACTATCGTCCATTGTAATTGAAACTTCATTAATGCATACAGTTTTATTAAGGATTCAAGAGTCATAATTCATAAGTTACACTTTTTTTATATAAACATATTACAACAAATATAGTTTTCAATTATAGATCTAAATGTAATCTGAATCAGAATCAATTACACGGATTCTTTTCCTCTTTTTGTCACCATAATAATTGTTAAAAATAATGTTTCCATGAATTGTTGCTCCATTAAACATGCCAGTGTTGTGAAGGGGCGAAAAGAAGCATTATGAACATTAAGGATGTCGTCCGAGGAGTTTCGAAACGATAAAGTAATTTGTTCCGAGTAGCCGGTCTGATATGCATATCAGACCAGCGGTGATACGGCTTTTCCGACCGGGCACGTGCGGTCGGTGATATGGATGACGTCATTTTAGCCGTATCGGGGTATGCAGAAACTACGTAATTAGTACTAAGTATATGATAAACATCAATAACACACGTATATACATCGATAACACGTGTATATACATCGCCGGGTACAACAACGACATACACACTATAGAATTGTACACATCAGCAAACACTGACAATACACACAACCTGACAACATAGAAACACTTACAACATTCAACGACAACATACAACTACATCGCAAACACCAACAGCACACACCACACCACCCCCGAAAACATACATCGATATCACACACACATACACTCACACACACACACACTCACACACGTTCTGACTACAAACACCCCAAAAACAAACACCGACAATACATACACTGACAACACCCAACACACCGACGACACACAACACACCAATATTAATACAATTGTATTTATTACACCTTATGTAAAAATCTAGCAATTTCATTGGATAAGAGCTATGTAACAATTTGTACTGTCACATAAAATTTATAATGTCACATAGCAACCGCGTGACTATGTGACAGTACGTTTGTTCGAATCGCCTCCCTTCACTGGATCACATCAGCGCTTTGAACAAAACATGTTTTTAGTTGTATCTACGGCAAGCGTCTCATTGTTATTGATATTGTTTACAAATTACATTCGTCTGTAACAACAACGGATGATGTTTGTCGAGGTTAACAATGACTTTCTTGGCAATTTGTTAGAGTCTAAAGACTCTGCATCAACTAAGCGGATCATAAAGCGGACCGTGGATATTTTTCTTAAATTTCTTGGCTCAAATGACTGTGGATTTGAGGCATTCCCGGTCGATAAATTGGATGAAAATCGGTATGGGCATTACAAAAGACGAAGGATACACATCGTGTATTGGTAAAATAAAACAAACATTCGGTGTAATAAAATAAATATTACATTTCTGACAGGGTGCCAGTACATATTGTCACCTCGAGGAAGCATTGTTTGCCGAGGCGATAGTCGAGGCTGACAATGCTTTTCGAGAGGTGACAATATGTACTGGCACCCTGTCAGAAATGTAATATTTATAAAATGTAATATAAATCGATTGGATCAATGTTTTTATTAAGTCATAATTGTTTAAATGATGCTGTGAGTTTTCTCTACACACTTGTTTTCATGGGATATTGATTGTAGTAGCACTTCCCTATATGGAAAGTGGGTCATCCTTATATGAAAAATATGAAATTGACATTAGCCAATCAGAAAAGGGAGACTTTAACCCGCGAGATCTCGCGTTATTTGAATATCATAACATAAAAAATGGCGAGATGATGAAGGATTTTACACGAATGTTGGATGTATATGGCTGGAATGGATATAAAACGGAGTTGCCACGTAGTTTTTTCGATTGATTCTTGTGAAAAAAAGGAAGTTAAATGTCCACCCTGCGTTACTGCAGACTTTATGTCTTTATAAAATGTGTTAATCCATTTATGTATAGACGAACCAAAATTAAATAGGTTTAAGACTTTATGTAAAAATGACCAACTTATTGAATCAAAAGCTTTTTCGAAATCTACTAATAGGAGTTGACCGGGAATATTTTTATCTTCCGTATATTGCATTATATCATATATAAGCCTTGTGTTTTCCCCAATATACCTCCCAGAAATGAAACCAGTTTGTTCTATGCCAATAATGTTTTCCAATAACGGTTTTATTCTATTTGCTATTACTCCAGACCCTATTTTATAAACTGTATTTAAGAGTGTAATTGGCCTCCAATTTTTTAAGAGATGTTTTGGTTTTCCCTCTTTTGGTATACAAGTTATTATCCCTTCCCGCTGAGTTACTGAGAGTTTCCCATTTTCATAATCATAATTTAGAGACCTTACTACAAAATCCCCAATATCTTTCCAAAACATTTTAAAGAATCCTACAGTAAACCCATCTGACCCAGGACTTTTGTCATTTTTCATTTTTTTCAACGTTTCAAAAGCTTCCCTATTACTTATAACCCCTTCCAAACGATCAGATTCAACTTTATTCAATTTTTTAAAATTACACGATCCAATATAATTATTTAAATCTACGTCTATTATGTTTAAGTTTTCCGAATAAAGGTTTTTATAAAAATATTCTATTTCCTGTAAGATGTCTTTTTGATCTGTTATAATGTTTCCATTTTCTTTCTCTATTCTAGGTATTATTTTATTTTGAAAATTTTTAGTTTCTAGACTGCAAAAATACTTTGTTGGTTTTTTCCCCTCCATTATCCATTTAACCTTCGATCTAACCAAAGAACTTTTAATTTTGTCTTTTCTAAGATTTTGTAACACTTCCTTTTTTTCCTCTAACTTATTGAAATTATTATCATTTAATTGATCTTCGAGTTGTTTTATTTCACTTATCAAAATTGTTTCCGTTTTTTCATTTTGCTTCTTTTTAAAACTAGCATATGAGATGGTTTTGCCCCTTATTTCCATTAATAAAGTTTCTAAGAATAATTGATCATTAATCGAAAAGGCTATAGATTCGTTTGAAATATTAAGAATATTGTCTATATTATAAACTGGAAGTGCATATTGTCTTTTTATTTCTGAGATAAGAATTTGAATTGTTTCTATATATTGTTTATCATGTAACAGGGAGTTATTAAATTTCCACAGCCCCCTTCCCTTTTTGTAGTCATTAAATGTTATTTGCAGTTGTACTATAGAATGATCCGTTCGATATCCAGGTTTTATAAATGTTGTATAATTGTTAGTTGAATAAGTTTCACTTAGAATAAACATATCTAATCTAGCTTGTTTCACTGGATTTTTCTTCCTCCAAGTATAACGTTTTAAATCTGGGTTATTTTCTCGAAAAGTTTTCTTGAATGAAATCTAGCACAAGCTGTCTTGCATTTGGATTGTTAATATTGATGTAATTAAATGAGTCTAGGTCGGGATTTAAGCAAAGATTGAAATCGCCACAGATTATAAAGTCGGTATTTTCGAATTCAGCAATTTTATCAAAAACCATTTTATAAAAGGCGGGAGTATCTTTATTTGGTCCATAGAGGTTTACGAGTGTTATTTTCCTTTCATCAACCAGAAGTTCGAGTAAAATTAGATTATCATTGTCACAATTTGATTTAAGTAGCTTAAATTCAAAATTATTTTTGAAAAATACAGCCACTCCCCTAGCATTTACCACGGGTAAATGTTGATCATTTCAATTCTAACATGAGTTAGATAAAAAGGATTAAAATAAACATTGCGAACTCTTTCTTAGGAAGTACATTTTGATATCTATTTGCAAAAAAAGTCCATTGAAACAATTTGCTTGTTGAAATTACCGCCATTGAAATTAATGATTTTTGAATGAAAATTACGCTACAACCAGTGTTCGCGACACATAGCATGACGTCATAAAATAAGCAAGGGAATACGTCATTAAAACGGAAAAGCGATGGGTATATCGTTTGTTATTCCACAGTTGGATGAATGAAAGGTCAGACGGACAGGTCCATAATGTTTACCTTTACATGCATAATAAATATTTACATGGTAGAAGGTAAAGCGGACATGTGAATGTCGTTTGCCTATACAACGTTTTAAAGCGAATCTCGCGTACACAATTAATATTTCTCAATTGAGCTTTGTTTGATAACAATCCTTCACGATCGGTACTTTGTTTTAGCAGAGACTTATTTTAGTACTGCAAACATAACTTATCAAATGCAACGTGATAAACTAACAAAATAAAGTCACCGATACATCAACAACACACAGACACGCACACAATGTGAGCACATAACACACATACAGCAGTGTACACTCACAAGCAAACACACATCGACAATACACAAACGTACACACACGTGTATATATACAACGACAACAAACACCACACAAACATTCTCACCGACTAAATCTACACAGTCATGGACACACTAATGACACACATAAACACCATGTGGTAAAATTCGTCCGGTTACCAAATTTGCATATGTCCGCCATTTTGAATTCTGGGGGAATTCAATTCAAACCACAACACTACACAAAAACACATTACCCTTTGTCAGTTTCCGAGCATTAAAAAGAAGCACCTTGAATATTTGTTCAAAGTAATGTCCAAATAGTTTCACAAAATTGGCACAAAAAAGTTCCCAAGGCTGTTAAACATTGTAATTTTTGGAAAATGACATTTTGTGGATGAGGCAAGCAAGGGGCTCACAACTTTATTTACCGTTATACAACAAAACAAACATCGAAATTTTAATAAAAAAGTATTTTTCTCACAACAGCACCGAGTTGATTCAGTTTTTGGACTTTTTTTAAATACGTCATTTCTGAGACACGTCATTTGAAAACATTAATCAACTTTAACTCTTGAATATTAATAATTTGTAATCTACATGTCACGTGACATTTGAATGAATATTCATGAGATAGGAAACAGAATCATTTCTGGGTTTGCCGACAACACCCAAACTAAACCAAAAGCACACATCGGCAAAGTACGAACAACAAACACCGACAAAAAACATACAAAAACCTATAACACACATCGACAAAGAACACACAACCACCACAGATAACAGCCATACCAAAACCGATAACACACATCGACAAAGTACACACAACAGACACCGATAACACCCCCATACCAAAACCGATAACACACATCGACAAAGTACACACAACAGACACCGATAACACCCCAATACCAAACACGAAATTACACATCGATAAAGTACATAGAACAAACACCAATAACACAAACATTCGCCGATACCAGAACCAGACACACTTACATCACACACACACACACACACGCACACACACACACACACACACACACACACACACACACACATCTTGATTACAAACACCCCAATAACAAATTTCGACAATACATACACCGACAACACATCATTGACAACACACATCCACTCCCTCACCGATGAAACACACACTGACAACATACATTACACAAACACCGACAACACACTCATATATACACACAGCACTTACACATATATACACACACGAAACAACAAACACCGACAATACATACATTGACAACACACAGCACACCGACAGACATCATTGACAACACACATTCTCTCTCTCGCCGACGAAACACACTGACAACACACATTACACTAAACACCGACAACATTCACATCCACTATACACAAATACACATTAACAGCACATCAATACCCGTTATCACACACACACACACATCGACAACACACATATAACATACACATCAACAACACACGCACATCCAGACAACACATCCACATCACACACACATACCCATCGACGACACATAATCACAGAAAATATACATCAATAACACACGTATATACATCGATAACACGTGTATATACATCGCCGGGTACAACAACGACATACACACTATAGAATTGTACACATCAGCAAACACTGACAATACACACAACCTGACAACATAGAAACACTTACAACATTCAACGACAACATACAACTACATCGCAAACACCAACAGCACACACCCCGAAAACATACATCGATATCACACACACATACAACACACACACACACTCACACACGTTCTGACTACAAACACCCCAAAAACAAACACCGACAATACATACACTGACAACACCCAACACACCGACGACACACAACACACCAATATTAATACAATTGTATTTATTACACCTTATGTAAAAATCTAGCAATTTCATTGGATAAGAGCTATGTAACAATTTGTACTGTCACATAAAATTTATAATGTCACATAGCAACCGCGTGACTATGTGACAGTACGTTTGTTCGAATCGCCTCCCTTCACTGGATCACATCAGCGCTTTGAACAAAACATGTTTTTAGTTGTATCTACGGCAAGCGTCTCATTGTTATTGATATTGTCGTCTGTAACAACAACGGATGATGTTTGTCGAGGTTAACAATGACTTTCTTGGCAATTTGTTAGAGTCTAAAGACTCTGCATCAACTAAGCGGATCATAAAGCGGACCGTGGATATTTTTCTTAAATTTCTTGGCTCAAATGACTGTGGATTTGAGGCATTCCCGGTCGATAAATTGGATGAAAATCGGTATGGGCATTACAAAAGACGAAGGATACACATCGTGTATTGGTAAAATAAAACAAACATTCGGTGTAATAAAATAAATATTACATTTCTGACAGGGTGCCAGTACATATTGTCACCTCGAGGAAGCATTGTTTGCCGAGGCGATAGTCGAGGCTGACAATGCTTTTCGAGAGGTGACAATATGTACTGGCACCCTGTCAGAAATGTAATATTTATAAAATGTAATATAAATCGATTGGATCAATGTTTTTATTAAGTCATAATTGTTTAAATGATGCTGTGAGTTTTCTCTACACACTTGTTTTCATGGGATATTGATTGTAGTAGCACTTCCCTATATGGAAAGTGGGTCATCCTTATATGAAAAATATGAAATTGACATTAGCCAATCAGAAAAGGGAGACTTTAACCCGCGAGATCTCGCGTTATTTGAATATCATAACATAAAAAATGGCGAGATGATGAAGGATTTTACACGAATGTTGGATGTATATGGCTGGAATGGATATAAAACGGAGTTGCCACGTAGTTTTTTCGATTGATTCTTGTGAAAAAAGTTCAGGTAAGCGATCTGACTGGTTCATTACCCGATGCCCGTGAAAATCAAGTGAACATATCCGCCAAATTAAATCTTACCTGGCCGTAGGATTTCAACGGCATCACGTTATGTGAAATAATGAAGCCCGATCTCTGGCCCAAAACAGATAAAAAAATCTTTCGGGCCAGAGGAATCTCGGGCTAGGTATATACGTATATGTGACAGATTAATCTCACGGGATAGGTGGTACGATAAGTGCCTGAGTGCGTGTAGAATATCTCAGTACAACGGGCACTACTGTTTCCATTATAGCAAAGAACGTAATTCATGATACAAGGGATATCATTACATATTACAGCCAGCTCCCTAACAACTGATTTCTGTAATTTTAATTCTATTTTATTATCATTTGTTATAAAAATATAATTTTTACCAATAAGTGTAAAAAAACAGAAAATGTATTTTGTTGTTATTTGTTATCGCGGCGGTCCACATTTCTGCTCTGAGCTACACGTCATTGATAACGGTACAATATTACGTTATACTTGTAATCATCTGCTAGCAAAATCATTGCTTTGTAGTAGGAAATTCTAATGTCTTTGGGCTTGAATTAGAATCTACGAGGGGGAAGTCAGAAAGTTCATAGAACAGCGTATTCAGTCAAGCGTAACACACATTTCCTTTACTTATTTAGACAACACAACATTCCGCCATTCTAAACATATCAAGTTTATTTGTCACAATATATTTGTGTAATTCTCAAAAGCATTCAAAGTTGGTGACCATCAAGCAATGATGGAAAATCAAAATGTTGAGTTTAGGGCAGTAATAAAGTTCGTCACAGTAGAAGAATCAAATGCCACAAATGCCATAGACATCCACCGGCGAATGGCCGAGGTGTACGGTGACAGTGGTCTTGCCTATTTCACAGTGGCAAAATGGTCAGCTGAATTTAAACGTGGGCGCACCTCACTGAAGGATGACCTACGGTCAGGTCGGCCAGCTGATGCCATCACAAAGGAAATTGTCACGTCTTTGGAGAACCTCATCATGAATGATTGTCGAATTAGGATTGATGACATAGCTAAGGAGTGTGACATTTCACATGGAAGTGTATACACGATTATCCACGAGCATCTTGGGATGTCAAAAGTATCCACAAGATGGGTCTCCAGAAACCTTAATGTGCAGGATCGCTTTCAAAGATTCCAGTCAAGTCGATAGCTTCTTGGCATTTATAATGATGACCCGGAGAGCTTCCATTTACGTTTAGTAACTTGTGATGGAACATGGATTCATCATTGGGACCCAGAAACAAAAAAAGATTCTATGCAATTGAAGCACCCTGGCTCACCCCATCAAAGAAATTCAAAACCTAACCATCAGCTGGCAAAGTCATGGCCACTGTGTTTTGGGATTCTAAGAGTGTTCTGTTATTTAATTATAAACCCGCTGGAATCTCTATCACTGGGGCTTACTATCTGTCTAATGAAGCAGCTAAAAGCTGCTATTAAAAAAAGGAGGAGAAAGTTGAGCCGAGGGGTATTGCTTCTTCACGACTATGCTCCTGTGCACAAATCAAGGATTGAACAAGCAACGATTCGCGAATGCAAGTTCGAACAACTTAACCACCCACCCTAGAGTCCCAATTTGGCACCCAGTGATTATTTCCTATTTAGAAATTTGAAATCCCATTTAAGGGGAATCAGATTTCCTGGTGACGATTGACTTAAGGCTGCCACAGAGAGATGGTTTTAGGGCCTAACCAAAGACTTCTATTTCAAAGGTATAGACAGTCTGAAAGAAAATTGGGCTAAGTGCATTGGGGTAAATGGGGGCTATATTGAAAAATAATAATAAAATTTATGGTTTGTTGCGGCAATATATACCCCGTTCTATGAACTTTTTGACCTGCCCTCGAATATGCGAGAAAGATATTTTCATCTCAAACGAGGCCGAGTTTGAGACGAAAATATCTGACCACGAGATTTGAATTTCCTTATCTCGGTCTGGAGCTTGTTATAAATTCTCTTTATCTAATTAGCTAGGATAGAATATACAGTAGTTGATAGGACAGAAACAAACGTATTGTTAATCTTAATACTTACTTTAATTAACACACTTTGGCCAATCAGATTAATAATAAACTTAGTGTTTTCTTGTCCCATCAATGACATTTATGCATTATGATGTTTTCCTGAGGGACCTGTGCTACTATGTTATTGTCTTGGGGTTTCGGCTCAGGCACTATACTTCCCAAGACAATACTATAGTAACTCTAGTCCCGAAGGAAAACATAATAATGTATTTAGTACATCACATGACACTTTAATGCATATTGCTTTCTAACCATTGATCAATAACCTCAGACATTTAGACATAAGGCAATTCCAATTGGGTAGTGTACAATCTGGTCAAAAATGAATTCCTCTGGGTTTTCGTCGCCGAATCTTGACGCCATGTCTGTTTACAAAGTTACGTTCTCGTTCCGAAGGTGGCGCGTGCAAAAAAGTAAAGTACCCGTCTGGAAAAATAGTAGCACCTTGCTGTTGACGGTACTATACACGTTGCTAAGGACAGACAGAAACTATACAAAATAGAGTACATGTACATATCCCATCAATTACCTACAATTTATCATGTGATGTACTAAATGTATATATATACAATTCTAGCTAATTACTTAGATGAGTGCATGTAAGTATAGGCATAATCGATGATCCGTGAGCACTTGTATTAAGGATCATCTAAGTAGGAAAATTCAAGTGAAAACCATTTGGTTGAAAAACGTGAAAGAGGGGTACAATTATGCAATTACCTACACAAGTGTGAAGATTTATTAATAAAAATAAACCAGGAATTGATAATTTAAGTATTTTAAAAATATTTGTTGCATTTTTTATGAAAATTGTGCAAAAATACACGTGTTGGGGAAAATAGTTTTCACCTTGTATAACGAATTAATTTAAACAAAAATTTAAAAAAAATTAACATAGTCAACGCAAAGAGCATTGTAAAGGGGCCAGAGTTTGTTATACATAGCAAAGTAGCCTGAATCATTTATATCTATACGATTGATAATTTAAGAATTTTTTAAAAATATTTGTTGCATTTTTTATGAAAATAGTGAAAAAATACCTGTGTTGGGGAAATAGTTTTACCTTATATAACGAATTAATTTAAACAAAAATTTAAAAAAATTAACATAGTCAACGCAAAGAGCATTGCAAAGGGGCCAGAGTTTGTTATACATAGCAAAGTAGCCTGAATCATTTATATCTATACGATTGATAATTTAAGAATTTTTTAAAAATATTTGTTGCATTTTTTATGAAAATAGTGAAAAAATACCTGTGTTGGGGAAATAGTTTTACCTTATATAACGAATTAATTTAAACAAAAATTTAAAAAAATTAACATAGTCAACGCAAAGAGCATTGCAAAGGGGCCAGAGTTTGTTATACATAGCAAAGTAGCTTGAATCATTTATATCTATACGATTGATAATTTAAGAATTTTTTAAAAATATTTGTTGCATTTTTTATGAAAATTGTGCAAAAATACACGTGTTGGGGAAAATAGTTTTTACCTTGTATAACGAATTAGTTTAAAAATAAAAAAAATTAACGTAGTCAACGTCATAGAGCAATGCAAAGGGGCCAGAGTTTGTTATACACAGCAAAGTAGCCTGAATCATTTATATCTATACAAGTGACAATTTAAAAAATTTTAAAATATTTGTTGCATTTTTTATGAAAATAGTGAAAAAATACCTGTGTTGGGGAAAATAGTTTTTACCTTGTATAACGAATTAGTTTAAAAAATGAAAAAAAAACGTAGTCAACGTCATAGAGCAATGTAAAGGGGCCAGAGTTTGTTATACATAGCAAAGTAGCCTTAATCATTTATATCTATACAATTAAAATATTAATCATATCCGGTTTCTCGCCGGACACAGTTATTTGAACGAGATTCCCTTTGTCAATTAAGCCAGAACCAAATCACGAACAGAAACTACACGAAGGTATCCGGCCGGCGGAAATGTTTCCCGTTTCAATTAGTGAAACCGGATAGGGATACATAGTATCTCCCACCGGAAACATAGTTTCTGGATATTGAATCTTGACTCCTCGGAAGTCATAATTTTCTAAACACCCAATTTCATAAAAAAAAGCAAGGTTCTGACTCTCTCGTTCGGATTATTGTGTTTCCCGACGAGAAAACATACATGTATTTTCCGTTCGGAAAATTAGGTTTCCCGTCGAGAAACTATATTTCTCGATTTTTTGTTAAATTGGCGTGCCATACAGTACATGTCTGTCGAAAGTGTAACACAGTGATAACAAAAGAAGTCGTAGCTCAGTGGCTTAGTGGATTGGATTCCGAAGAACCAGTAGCCGTGAGATAGATATTATCAAAAAATGGTTGAGTTATATCCTGTAACAGTTACAGTACAGACTTGTTAAAAGTTTAACACCAAGCTAATGAAAGGGTGTAAAGCTTGGCTACAGAGTGTCTGAGATGTGGATAGCTAGTGACCGAAAAACTGCTGAGAGATACGTAGAAGCTATCTTTGTTAACTTGATGTTAAACTTTCGACATGTCTGTACTGTACCCAGATAAGGCGCTAATACTGGCACTATTTTGTTAGCATAGTCTTAAACTTTTGACTGTTCTGTATTTTGCTTTAATTTCACAAAATCTATGATTACATCCCGTTGTGAAATAAAGGTACAATCAGGGGTTTACAATTTCCATTGTCCGAAGTCTGGGGCTGTTTGATTGTATATCCGTACCCTTGTTATTAAATAAAGTAAATGTCTAATTGACCTGCCGCTATTCATAAGGACTATTTTCAGGTTAATTCTACCTCTGAAGAGAAAAAAAACCATAAATTTTATGAACGTTTTACCGATTTGATTTTCAAACGAATTTTATTCATATTTTTGCATAAGATTTACAAAAGTGGTAAGAAAAGAGCTTTGGAAAAATTGGCGTCCGTGGCTGATATACAACTCAGAAACAAAGACCTTTCAATGTTGATGTGAGATTTTCAAAACCTATCGTTTAAACTGCAAAAAAGGGCAAAAGGTCCTGGACTTTTCACTAAATACACGATTTGCCCTGCATACATATGGATTCTTAGCAATTGCATACAAGAAGAAAGAAAGCGAACATGGTTTATTCTATAGTAGGCGTGAGACTTAAGTCTTAAGACTGATTGATTGATACCGAGGCGTCAACCATCTGAAGGTGAAGTGACAGACATTTTTTACCTTTGCAGAGCCCAGTGAGAATTATTTTACGTGTCATGCCTGTCGTGACAAGGGACGTCTTTTCTAAAGGTCTCTCCTGAAGGACCCCGTGACTTTCATTTCAGTCGCGGCTTGGCTAAAGAACGTTTACTACCTTTTTTCAAGTCTTGATCAGACTCGGTCGAGGTTCAAACCCAAAACCTTCTATATATCAGATGAATAGTCCACTGAGCTATCGTAGTGGTTTGTTACATTTAACAAATTTTACATTTCTGACAGGGTGCATCTTGTCAAAACAATAAGAAGAAACATAGTTTGTCGGGGCGATATTCGAGGATGACAATGATTTTCGAGAGCTGACAAGCTGTACTGTCACCCTGTCAGAGATGTTATATTTATTTTATTATACCAAATGTGTCTTTTAATTAAATGATATAATTGTTCTTGTGCATCCGATCTAATTATTAAGGAATTCGGAGTTATTCGGATCCAGAAAGCCGAACACTATCTACAAACCGTTTAGCAGTTCGTTTGATTGACATGTTGAACAATAACAAGGTTGAAAGGTATTCATTGCTAACCTGGGCAATCAACTTCAATTAACTTCAATTTTTGGTGTAAAAATGTAAATAATATCAATAGCAGCAAGACGATTGCATAGGCATAACTGATTACATGTTTAGATCAGAGCGCTGCCACTATCCAAAGTTCAGGAAAACAAAAATACTGTCACATAGTCAAGCGCAAAGCTATGTTTTATGTGACAGTACAAATTGCTAAGTATCTCTTATCCAAAGAAATTAATATATTTTTACATAAAAGATGTCGACCACAAGTACGATTTTTGGAAATTTTTGGATACATGTAATTTCATTATGGGAAAATGTGCTCCCAATTTTATGTTAATTATTTTACAATTGTGGTTCAAGAATTAGTTAAACAATTCTATTTTGTTGTACATGTATATGCGGTCATGTGATAGGTACAACACATTTACTTTTATATCGCAAGTTCATAATTGACCATGCTGTAATTTTAAAGCCTCTTCTTTTCAGAATTGACAAAATATTATTTTGAGATCCTACATTGTCCATTGATTGCAACAAAATGATACTCTCGACAGTCCAAAGAAAGTATAACTAAACGTTTTAACCGAAAACTACTAGCTTTAAACTTCTTGTCTCAGTGTAAATATGACTGTATACTAATTTTACTTTTTGCTGGCGCTGTGTCATATTCCTACGGTGCTCAAACGTGGTCATTCAGAAAACGTTCCACGTGCGTACGTGGAACTTTAATGTGCACACGTAGAAATCTTTACCACATGTGCATAAAAAGTGCCACGTGCGCTGGTAAAAGTTTCACGTTCGCACGTAATCATTCCAAGTGTGCACTTGGAAAATATTTATCCCTGCATGACATCATTCAGCCACCGTATATTCCTAGTACACACCCACCAATGTTACTATTGTATTCGTTGGTACATTATTATCATTATTATTAGTAGTAGTAGTGCACTCCCGGCGAAACTGGAAGGAGACTATATGATTTTTTCGCCTGTCTGCAAGATTATCCATAAAAAGTTTCCTTGCTAAGCGCTAGAGTAGGAAGAGCTTCTCAAATTAAAAATTCTTTTGTATGTGCTGAACAAGGGTCGAACCCACGAACTCCATATCTCTAGCCATTGAGACACTAAGGTATTGGCCTGGGAGTTAACACATTATTATTATTATTATTATTATTATTATTATGATACTATAGCATCTCCTTAAATTATCTAGAGACTTGTTGAAATGAGGTTAAACAGTCTCATATAGTTTGTAAATTTTGTATTTATATATCGTTATATACTGTTCGGTCTCCATGGGAAAAGATTTGATCTGAATTATATTGAACTTTGACATAAGAAATTACTGATATAGGCAATATCTGCTGTCAAATTTTATTCAAGTACCTTTAATAAAATATTGTTTTAATTAAATCAAATTAAAATATTTTATCATAAATAAAACAAATACATTTATATGGACGCCTATGTTTTAAATTGTTGTCGAATTGGTTGTCTAATTAAGTGCATTTTCTGCACGATCGGGTATACAGTCTGTGATCATTCACTTAAATCCGGGTGAGCGAGGTCTAAATGTCTCTAGTTTTCGAAAACCAATTTCTTAAGAGTCAACTCGTTTCGATTTTTCAATCGGAAACAGTTTTTGTAGAAAAGTCCCTGAAAATTTACAATTTTTTGCAAATTATTAAAAAATTAAAGTTTGAAGTATTCTGAAGCAAACACACCACAGAAATGTTTATTCTATCTTTAATTGTGGCACATCATAGATTAAAATGCAAAACATCTTGAAAGTTTTCCGATTATGTGTCGAAAATTGAAAATAAGCGATAAAATCAGTGCTGAAAAATGCGTTTTTATCACATTTACCATTTTTCGATATTTGTAAATGTAATGTATGCGTTAAATCTGATAAACTATATTTTTAATGAAGATCTCATAGTCCTGTAAAAACAGTAATCAAATAAATATGTTTCCCTACCCCAAAAATATGAAAGAGTAAAAAATTAAGTGAAAATTAGGCCGGGTGCTCCGGAAAGCTAACCACCTCTTGTTACACCTACCACGTGTGAAATCAAGTTACGCATTTTATTATGCTAATTACACCTAGCTGCCATTTAAATCAATCATTTTGTCATTATTTTATATCCTTGAAGTTTGTTTTATCATTGAATCAAGAATGCTTGTTTAAAACCTGCACTAAAACACAAATTCGCATCTATGTTCTAACTTAGCGGTTTTACACATTTAGGGGTAGGGGAAATAAATTCATTCGCTTCATCTATAAACTTAAGTATTTCCAAAAGATTTTGGGGTTGTGAGACTCTTGTATATTGGGAAATTACGTCAATATATAATACTCTTGATTGAAAGCCTAAATCACAAAAAATATAAGAGGCGAAGCTCCATTTTGTTTTGCTATAGCAATTTACATATAAGATATAACAAATACGCAATTTTATCAGGTAAATTAGACATACTAACTTACTTACTTAGTCCTCTTCGTGCTTTGGGAACATAAGGCCTTGACTGAGGACCTTCATCTCTGTTTGTCGGTTGTCATTTGCTGTATTATGCCCCAAGTCCCCTGCTCCTTCTCTTTCTTAAGTAATCTTAGACTTATCTGGCCTTATAATAACGCATATTGCAATTATTTTAACTCACTAAAGCTTGTTTTATCATTGTTGCAGGCACATTTGTACGAAAGCCTATTAAGCTCATGAATAAAAAAATTAAAAGGCGTAATAACGCGAAATAAAGGCGTTATAATGCGAAAAAAGGCGTTATAACGCCTTTAGAAAGGCGTAATAACGCGAATTGAAAGGCATTTTAACGAGAAATAAAGGCGGTATAACGCGAATTGAAAGGCGTTTTAACGCGAATTGAAAGGCGTATTAACGCGAAATAAAGGCGTAATAACGCGAATTGAAAGGAGTTATAACTCGAAATAAAGGCGTATTAACGCGAAATAAAGGCGTAGTAACACGAATTGAAAGGCGTTATTTAACCACAAAATGAGATATGACACCGCTAATACAGTATTAAAACAAGAAGTAAATACAAAACAAATTACAGTCAAAATATATAAATCTAAAAAAAAAAAACCTTCCATATTCATATGGCTTGATGAAAAATAAAAATTAGTTTATTATATCATCAAGTTTTAAACCTGTAAATATTAAGCTATAGTAGCTGATATCAATGTTTGACCTGTGTTTCGTATTTTTATGTATTACAGTGAGTCGAGATGAGTGATATATCCGGAAACTTAAAACGAAACAAATATAAAATAATAATAATGAACGTAAATATTGGCAGTAATAAAAAGGACTCTAAACCTACTGCTCAAAGAAAAGAAAATGGCGAGGCTAATGAGTCTACTTCTACTGATGATGGCCGTGAACAAGGAATAGAAAATGGCGAGGCTAATAAGTCTACTCCTACTGATGATGACCGTAAACAAGGAAAAGAAAATGGCAAGGCTAATAAGTCTACTCCTACTGATGATGACCGTAAACAAGGAAAAGAAAATGGCAAGGCTAATAAGTCTACTCCTACTGATGATGACCGTAAACAAGGAAAAGAAAATGGCAAGGCTAATAAGTCTACTCCTACTGATGATGACCGTAAACAAGGAAAAGAAAATGGCAAGGCTAATAAGTCTACTCCTACTGATGATGACCGTAAACAAGGAAAAGAAAATGGCAAGGCTAATAAGTCTACTCCTACTGATGATGGCCGTAAACAAGGAAAAGAAAATGGCAAGGCTAATGAGTCTACTCCTACTGATGATGGCCGTAAACAAGGAAAAGAAAATGGCAAGGCTAATAAGTCTACTCCTACTGATGATGGCCGTAAACAAGGAAAAGAAAATGGCAAGGCTAATAAGTCTACTCCTACTGATGATGACCGTAAACAAGGGAAAGAAAATGGCAAGGCTAATAAGTCTACTCCTACTGATGATGACCGTAAACAAGGAAAAGAAAATGGCAAGGCTAATAAGTCTACTCCTACTGATGATGACCGTAAACAAGGAAAAGAAAATGGCAAGGCTAATAAGTCTACTCCTACTGATGATGGCCGTAAACAAGGAAAAGAAAATGGCAAGGCTAATAAGTCTACTCCTACTGATGATGACCGTAAACACGGAAAAGAAAATGGCAAGGCTAATAAGTCTACTCCTACTGATGATGGCCGTAAACAAGGAAAAGAAAATGGCAAGGCTAATAAGTCTACTCCTACTGATGATGGCCGTAAACAAGGAAAAGAAAATGGCAAGGCTAATAAGTCTACTCCTACTGATGATGGCCGTAAACAAGGAAAAGAAAATGGCAAGGCTAATAAGTCTACTCCTACTGATGATGGCCGTAAACAAGGAAAAGAAAATGGCAAGGCTAATAAGTCTACTCCTACTGATGATGGCCGTAAACAAGGAAAAGAAAATGGCAAGGCTAATAAGTCTACTCCTACTGATGATGGCCGTAAACAAGGAAAAGAAAATGGCAAGGCTAATAAGTCTACTCCTACTGATGATGACCGTAAACAAGGAAAAGAAAATGGCAAGGCTAATAAGTCTACTCCTACTGTTGGTGATTGCCGTAAAAGAGTAATAAAACAAGTCGTGGATAAAGAAAAACCACACCTTGTTTTGTTTCAAGAATTTAATTGGGAAAAAAGTAGTTTAAATGGAAAGGTTTGGGAGGACTATCGGCTTGACGAAAAATACGAGTTTTATGGAAAGAATGGCGTGAAGATTATGTATGATAAAAACGAATTTGAGGTACAAACAACTAATGCAGTTGAGTTTCCAGATGAAATATCAAAAAGAATGTCTATCTGCAAGATGAAGTCCAGCCAATTAGCGAATGTAGAATTTATCTGCGTAACATGGCATGGAGAGAATATCATTGAAACAGAAGATAAAATAATAAAACTTAAGATATTGCTTAACACATTAAAAGACGTCTGCAGAAAATACAAATGTCCATTATTACTTGGAGGGGATTTCAATCTTAAATTTGAAATTGTTGAATCGATTGTCGAATGCCTTGGCCAGAATTTCAAGACACCTTTCCAGAATTTCAAGATACGTCCATACGTTGCCACAGAACGTCGAGAGAAAAAAGTAATTGACCATTTCATAACAATGGACATTGATTTGGATAGCGTGCAGGCAATAAATATTCAAGACTATAATTCATACGTTGATAAAGAGACTAATAAACAGAGAGATGTGTTGGATCATGACCCGGTGAGATTATTTAATATTTCTTTAGATACATGTGTAGAAAAAGCAACATTTCTCATCAATTATAAAACCATTTATTATACAATACATTTATTTCATAAGTTAACAAAACACGTTTCAATAGCATTGTTTTGACATAATTATTAAGTATTCTAATTAATGATAAAACAAGCTGGTGTCGTCATTTAGACCTAAACTATACCCTTGTGCTCATTTAATAGTTTTTTACTAAACGTTTTACTAATAGTAAGCGAAATCAAACAAGATGTACAAACGAACTAAAACAGCGATTTCTTTTTGGCGGCCGTAGCCATTATTTAAGTTACATATTATACCAGTATTAATTTTACAGCACTATACTGCCGTTTCGGAATACAATTCCTTATTAGTAGTGTTTGAACCAAAACTATGAAACCAAAATTATTTTGAAGATGTTGAAAAGCTATCCCATGTACCCATCAAGTTCCATTTAATTTGCGCATGACCCAATTAAGTTATACGCCGACACATTGACTACAATAAAAGTACATCGCTTAACAATTTTTTGTGTTTTCTTTTTTAGATAAGCGGTGCTTTATGCGTCAAACCTAATACATTGGCGTATCTATATGACATAACTATGGTATGTACTTGTGTGCCAGTGTTCCGATTGTTGGTGAAATGTATTTGACTAGCGTTGTCCTCATATAATTTTTTCTCAACATTCACTTTTCTTTTAATTAAATAAAGTGTTGTCAGTCTATTGCTAAAAGTTAGAAATAATTAATATAGTGACTTGGTCAATGGAGTCACTTGTGCCCTGTAATCCGCAAATCCAAATTATTCATTGTGAATAAGGGGGAGGGGGGGTTAAAAACTTCCATTTTGAATAAGAGACTATTCAGCGCACATAACTGTTGCATAGCGTATCGTCAAATTTTTAACAATATATAACAAAATATAGCTTGTTCTGCTTTTGTATGTAACGACTATCAGATTCAACAATATGATAAAGTGACTATGAATAAAAAACAAACATACCAGTCTAATCTAAATCATAATCCTAAACCAAAGTAAATACTTAAAAACTGGTAAATTACGTATAACACAAGTAGAACAGCCAGGCCGGATGCTTCAGAAGTAACTTTCTGTTCAGTTAGCTACCTCCACAAGGCGTGGATTCAAAATTTAGAATCAAAGGAACATGGGATACTATGAGACGTCTAATTTTTCAAAGGTGATTTCTAAACAAGCCATTTATAAAATAAAACCATATACAAATTTTCTTGTCAGTGAAAAATGGTCATTTACTAGATTATTTACATCATCTCTACAGTTAAGTAAACTATCTTCAAATATGTTTCATTATCATTTTAGATGGTCACGGAAAACCAAACACAAATCATGACTGAATTGACTAAATTAGTGGAAGGCATGAAAGATCTAAAATCAACATTATCAACATTCGACAAAAGATTAGAAAATCTAGAAAATAATGACAGGTAATAACAGCCTGATGAACGCATCGAAGTACACGTGAAGTTGTACGTTAAGAACATTGAGGGTTATATCGGCAAAACTCAAAGGCAACATAATATATACATTAGGTATTGCGAATCAACTTTATATAGAAAATTAAAGTAATAGGAAAACACGTGTTTTTATGAAACATTTTTGAAAAGTTAACGAAAAACATAGCTTTTGGGGTCTAATGGAACCCATGAAGCAAGGTAGATTGACAATCAATTGAAATAGTTGTATATCAGTTATATATATATATGTTATCGTCATTCAGACCCTAACTATACACTTATGCTCATTTAATAGTTCTTTACTGAACGTTTTACTGTAAGTAAGCGAAATTAAACAAGATGTACAAAAGAACTAAAACAGCGATTCCTTTTTCGGCGGCCATTATTTAATTGATATGTCTTGTCAGCCATTTCGCAGTGTTGTACATGCATCTGTTGTTTCCAAATTTTGCCAAAACTATTAAATTTGAAAAGAAATCATCTAACCACACTTACTTAATAAATTTGATATATGTTTCAACAACCTATTCCGCTTGTAGGAAAAAAGTATTATTTTGCACAAAGTCGATTGCTTAAACTGAATATTTTCCTTTTTTTTCTTGTCTTCGTTAAAAGTTGTTGACGTCACAAAATGTTCATAGTGCTTTATTCTGTTTAAGTCATTGGCGCAGTAAAAGGTACAAAGTAGTGTATTTTTTCAAGTCGTTGACGCCATAAAATGTTCAAAGTGGTGAACTCTCTTCAAGTTGTTGATGCCGCAAAGTGTTCAAAGTGATGTATTCTATTCAAGTCGTTGACGCAGTAGAATGTTCAAAGTTGTGTACTCTCTTCAAGTTGTTGACGCCGCAATGAATTCAAAGTGATGTATTCTATTCAAGTTGTTGACGCTGCAAAATGTTTGAAGTTATGTACTTTGTTCATGTTTTTGACGCCGCAAAATGTTCAAAGTGGTGTACTCTGTTCAGGTTGTTGATGGCGCAAAATGTTCATAGTGGTACACCGGTGCACTCTTTTCAAGTTGTTGACGCAATAAAATGTAAAAAGTGGTGTATTCTCTTCAAGTTGTTAACGCTGCAAAATGTTCAAAGAGATATGCTCTATTCAAGTTGTTGACACCGCAAAATGTTCAAATTGTGTACTCTGTTCAAGTTGTTAACATTGCAAAATGTTCAAAGTGGTGTACTCTGTTCAAGTTGTTGAGGCCGCAAAATGTATTCTGTTCAATTGGTTGACGCATATAATGTTCAAATTGGTGCCTTTTGTTCAAGTTTTTGATACCAGATACCATTAACTGGTGAAGGTAAGTGTTATCTGGTACCTAAATTTTGACACATATAATGTTTGTAAACAATCAAAATACAAATTATAAGAGTATATAATATTTCGAGTATTTCGTAATAAAGATATAAATTCCATCTCCAGCAACATTAAATAAGAACACAGATATTTCACTGTAAATAAAAAAAATTTGAGTTACATTGCTTTATAGGTTGGAACTTTGTTGGGTCATAGCACACTTCCCTAACAAAATTAAGGAATTTACTCAATTAGCATGAACCAATAGTTACTAGACAACAAAGGGATAAATTTTATTTGTATATCACATGAAAAAATTACAAACCAGCAAAGGATTAATTACATTTGTACACGACCCTTTAAGACACAAGCCAACAAAGGGATCATGACCCGATAAAGCAACATGCCAATAAAAGTATTCCATTTAATGACCATATAGAGTAATAGGCCAATAACGGACTGTATTTTAATTTGTTAAAAAGGGGTAAACTAAATTTCTTCATGACCTATTAAGTAAGACGTTATCAAGTTCCATTCAATTTGCGCATGACCCGATAACGTTATACACCAACACATTGACTACAATAAAAGTACAGCGCTTAACGAATGTTTGTGTTTTCTTTTTTAGATAAGCGGTGTTTTATGTGTCAAACCTAATATCATGGATCTATAGGACGTAACTATCTTATTTGCTTGTGTGCCAATGTTCCGATTGTTGGTGAAATGTATTTGACTAGCTATGACCTCATATAATTTTTTCTCAACGTTCACTTTTTTTAAATTTAATAAAGTGTTGTCAGTCTATTACCAAAAATTAAAAATAAATATAGTGACTTGGTCAATGGAGTCACATGTGCCCTATGACCCGCAAAACCAAAATATTGATTTTGGATAGGGGTGGGGTGGGGGAGCGGCAAACTTTTATTTTGAATAAGAGACTATTCAGCACACGTAACTATTGCATAGTTTATCGTCAAATTTTTAACAAAATATTGCTTATTCTGTTTCTCATGTATGTAACGAATATCGGACTCAACAATATAATACAGTAACTATGAATAAAAATCAAATCCAAATCATAATCTTAAACCAAACTAAAAACTTTGAAACTGGTAAATGAGTAAACCGCGTGCCGTTAAAGTAGAATAGCCATGCCGGATGCTCTAAATGTAACTTTCTGTTCAGTTTGCTACATGCACAAGGCGTGGATTCAAAATTTAGAATCAAAGGAACATGGGATACTATGAGACGTCTAATTTGTCAAGGGTTATTTCTAAACCAGCCATTTATAAAATAAAACCATATACAAATTTGTTGTCAGTGAAAAATGGTCATTTACTATATTATTTACATCATCTCTACCAGTTAAGTAAACTATCTTCAAATATGTTTCATTATCATTTTAGGTAGTCACGGAAAACCAAAACACAAATCACGACTGAATTAGTGGAACGCTTTGAAAATCTAGAATCAACATTCAAGAAAGGATTAGAAAATCTAGAATAGAAACTACATAGGATTGGCAGTCAAACAAATAGATAAGGTTATAACAACCTGATGAACGCATTGAAGTACGTGTGAAGTTGTACGTTAAGAACATTGAGGTTATAAATGCAACATAATATATACATTAGGTATTGCGAATCAACTTATAAGAGCAAAACACGTGTTTTTTTACGAAACATTTTTGAAGAGTTAATGAAAAACATAGCTTTTGGGGTCTAATGGAACCCAAGAAGCAAGATAGATTGACAATCAATTGAAATAGTTGTATATCAGTGTATGTTATTTTTTTAATACTAGAAAATATTGATTTTTGTATTATCATAAAATTTACTTATATATGTCTGATAATTTTATGTAAATTCTTAATATATTTATACTAAAATATTAAGTTTTTGATTATACGATACTGATTCAAATCAATATCGCACCTTCCTTTATTACACCTCTGTATCACATCCTTAATATCACACCCCGTCTCGGGTCCTCAAATCTGAGAGTGTTACACTCATAATATGTGACGGCATGAGATCTTCAGATCCATACATGCAAACGGTCAATAAAAAAGTGTATCAAAATCCAAATCACTGGCCATATCCGCCAGCGACCTCGATCGGCTAAATTCTCGGGCTGCTGATATGTCATATGATAAGGATATTACTATATAGTTAAATTCTAAATTACGGAAATGATTTAAATTATTTATTTATTTATTTATTTATTTATTTATACATTTATTTATATATCTATTTATTTATTTTAAGCAACTTTCAGTCATGTATAGATAACAAGTACATAGTTAAAGGTAAACTTAAAAGTGTACTGATAACAAACGTTGCACAGGTGAGACCAATGTATGATAAATAAGAAATGACATTCTGATCTATCTTGCATTACCCTTGGAATACCATGAGCAGAATTGTCATTTCTTATATTTACAATTCTTTCTTTTAATAAATACTAGTATTTTGATTTGTTTTAACCCTTGGTGCTTTTTCTTCCATACCTCATGTGAGATAGGATTTAAAGCCATGCGAGATAAGCGTATCTCACATGACCACGTGGCCCCCTGTGTAGGACATGACGTAATATTGCAGGAAAATTGATACACATCAAGAGTCATGACCCCAATTTTCTTTCATGGGTATTGCAATACAATTGTTTCTGTATGTTTCATCGAAGACAGGTACGGTCATATTGTAAATATTTGAAATTGAATTCAGATATGTACTCGGGACAATTATTATTTTGTCCATGTTGTTATTGCTTAGCCAATACTGCAGTCATGACTTGAGTAGAGGGGTAATAATGTTTATGCACATTTATATTGAGTCAGTCCTAAGATGACGGAGAAAACCATATACCTATGGTACTAGGCTTTGTCCTGAATTGGATTCTAAAATTTAGGCGGTTAGATAAACTGTTATCCAAAAAGGCTGTTAAGACAATTCGCACTGCAATTAGGCACATACGATTACTCTTTGTAATATATATAATTAAATGACTTTGTTGTGTTCTATTAGCTATATTGGCTGTGATTATATTTACATCAAATAAAGAATTAATAAAATAATCTCAGAGTTCAGATTATAAATTTACGTTTGTGTAAAATTTAAAGTAACTAACGGTCTATATGCAAATGACTCAAGAAAATACATGTATTGTTCATCTGATTTAATTAAGCATAGAGACTTATGGAAATCTTCGACTGATTATTTACACTTAAGGTCGTATAACGCAGGTAGTAGGCTTGCGTTATTTACACTTACGCATGCGCAATACGATAACTAATATCAAATGACTAAAGAAAATACATGTATTGTTCATCTGATTTAATTAAGCATAGAGACTTATGGAAATCTTCAGTGGTGGTTCGCTTACCATGGCAAGGTGCATCGGTCTTAAAGGTCACATCCAAAGGACCCGTAGCTTTCAATTCTAAATACCATTTTTTCAAGCCTTGGTCAGACCTGTCCGAGATTCGAACTCTAAGCACTTGCCGAGAGGACAAAAAAGATAGAATCTCTTCTTAAAAGCAATACGATAACACTGGTTGCAGTACAACAAGTGTTATAATTACAACCTGATGGAAAAAAATCCACGGTATGATCGAGGATTGCATAGTCTTTATTTAAGATGAATAAATTTGACAGTTTTTAAAGTAATCCCAATTCTACTAGTCTTTATAAGCAAGGGTAAACATCGGTGAATTACAATGAAAAAAATCTGTCTATAAAGACCATCCATTGGAACCAGTAAAAGTGGCCTTTATGGACAAGTGACCTCTATATATAGGTTCAAATCATATGAATAAAGAACAATTGGGATACAATTTTACTGGCCTATATAAACAGGCGACTATTATATAGAGGTAGCTTGGACTGTGCATACAAATTAAAATAAGTTTTATGAACCACTGGTCGTAAAATAAGTTGGATGATTTTGTTATACAATAGAGTTTTAACCACAACCCCTATATTTTAATATATAGGCATATTACGGTAAAGTGTGTATTTGTAGATACCGTCAGGCAAATAAATGGCTTTCTTGTGAGCTATAGTTTATATTAGTCATTCTGTACTAAAAATGGAAAAAGTGTTTTTACAAACAAAAGAAAAGTTGCATACCATTGTGTGCATTACTTCTTATGATTTTTTTCTTTTTATGGAGAGTGGGAGGTACATTCCAAACAAACAATTATGCCATCAAGCATAAATCGCCGTCGAGCAATCCCAATCCTATCACCACCATAACCAATCAACTGACCAGGTTTCAGCTCAATCGGATGCAAGGTTTTCTTTTAACTATACGAAAACCATGGGTATGGTGAAGGCTATTTTCAGTTACAGCGGCCACCTCGGATGCACGGTTACGCTGTTGAGTAATCCCATACAAATCACTAGCATAATAAATCGACTGACTTAGTTTAAGCATAATGTACGGTTTTTTTGTTAATGCACTGAAACTAAAAATCAGGTGAAAAGGTCTATTTCTATTAACAGCGGCCATCTTGGATGCACGATTAAGCTGTCGAGCAATCCCAATCCAATCACCACCATAACAAATTAATTTACAAAGTTTCAGCTCAAGTGGATGTACAGTTTTCTTTTAAACGCACGGAAACCGATTTTAACGGACACACACACCAAGACTGCGGTATTACTATACCCCCTCACCACTAGTGGCGGGAGATAATAAAGGTAGTGGGAAGAAAAAATGTTCTGGAAAATTGTTCGATTATTCAAAACTATAAGAAGCAAATTGGAAAAAATGATTGGAACATAATAAATTGAAATATAATAACATGATTTATTTTTTCATTCAGACATAAAATCTTTAATTAGTATTTACTAAATTGTTAGGCAGAGTTTAATATGGCATTAGATTGTCCTTCTTTTATTCAGACATGAATTTATTGAACAATATCCATTCAATTAATAAGTAAAGGAAACTAATACTTTCATAAAGTATCTTGAAGCAATAAAGTACATGTATAGTGTTGACATCACTCACACATTCTAACGCTCTTTATTTGCCGTGAGTTTATACATCAGTATATAAGCACTTTTATCCTGTAGTGCATTGATTGGGTTCTTCTCATACAGAACCATCGAATCACTTATATAATACCAACAGGCTCGTGTATCGTGTAATGACAAAACTTTCTTCGTCGAATCTTCGCCACCTTCTTTGTTTTGAGGCTTAGTTATCCCTTGCTTGCAGGTACGTTCGATTTCATTTTTGTGCTTTAAGAAATCTGTTTCTCCATTCTTTACAGGATTACTCAAACATTTCGCCGTGCCATTGTTAGACTCCGTAGACATGTCACCACTATCCTGCTTGGTACATGCTCCTGACATAGAATGACCAATGTTATCAGGTACATTTCCTGTTCTCCAAAAATCAAGTATTTTATCTTTTAGTCGTTCTGGATCGGACCATTTTTCTTCCAGGAAATGGCGGTGGAGATTTTCCGTATTGTTTCGTGATGTTTTGATGTAGGCATAGTAATGTCCTCCCCTGATGCTCCCACTATGGCATACAACTCCATACAGTGAATATGTGGTAGTGCCAGCTTTATTGTTCAGTAACTTAATAGAAAGAAGTAAATATGTTACATTACGAACACATAAATAATTACACATTGCATTAAGCTGTCAACGTATACTAATTATCGTCAGTTGTCATATATATAATTTTTTAAAGATTGTGATTTGATTAGGAAATGGTATGCTTGTTTTTGATATTGAAAACATATAAATCCTTGTCCACCTGACAATCTAAATTAAAAAACCTTAAAAATAGTAAATTAAGTTAAACACGTGACCTTCAACAACGGAAGAAGCTACACCCGTCATATGTAAAGTCAAGATGGAGAATGTATACGCACCTGTTGTCTAGTCAGCTACACCGTCATATGTAAAATCAAGATGGAGAATGTATACGCACCTATTGTCTCAGCTACCCGTCATATGTAAAATCAAGATGAAGAATGTATACGCACCTCTTGTCTAGTCAGCTACACCCGTCATATGTAAAGTCAAGATGGAGAATGTATACGCACCTCTTGTCTAGTCAGCTACACCCGTCATATGTAAAATCAAGATGAGAATGTATACGCACCTATTGTCTAGTCAGCTACACTCGTCATATGTAAATCAAGATGAGAATGTATACGCACCTCTTGTCTAGTCAGCTACACCCGTCATATGTAAATCAAGATGGAGAATGTATACGCACCTATTGTCTATCAGCTACACCGTCATATGTGAAGTTAAGATGGAGAATGTATACGCACTCTTGTCTAGTCAGCTACACCCGTCATATGTAAAGTCAAGATGGAGAATGTATACGCACCTATTGTCTAATCAGCTACACCCGTCATATGTGAAGTTAAGATGGAGAATGTATACGCACTTCTTGTCTAGTCAGCTACACCCGTCATATGTAAAGTCAAGATGGAGAATGTATACGCACCTATTGTCTAATCAGCTACACCCGTCATATGTAAAGTCAAGATGGAGAATGTATACGCACCTCTTGTCTAGTCAGCTACACCCGTCATATGTAAAGTCAAGATGAGAATGTATACGCACCTCTTGTCTAGTCAGCTACACCCGTCATATGTAAAGTCAAGATGGAGAATGTATACGCACCTTTGTCTATCAGCTACACCCGTCATATGTAAAGTAAGATGGAGAATGTATACGCACTCTTGTCTATCAGCTACACCCGTCATATGTAAAGTCAAGATGGAGAATGTATACGCACCTATTGTCTATCAGCTACACCCGTCATATGTAAAGTCAAGATGGAGAATGTATACGCACCTGTTGTCTAGTCAGCTACACCCGTCAATGTAAAGTCAAGATGGAGAATGTATACGCACCTCTTGTCTAGTCAGCTACACCCGTCATATGTAAAGTCAAGATGGAGAATGTATACGCACCTCTTGTCTAGTCAGCTATACCCGTCATATGTAAAGTCAAGATGGAGAATGTATACGCACCTCTTGTCTAGTCAGCTACACCCGTCATATGTAAAGTCCAGATGGAGAATGTATACGCACCTCTGGTCTAGTCAGCTACACCCGTCATATGTGAAGTTAAGATGGAGAATGTATACACACCTCTTGTCTAGTCAGCTACACCCGTCATATGTAAAGTCAAGATGGAGAATGTATACGCACCTGTTGTCTAATCAGCTACATCCGTCATATGTAAAGTCAAGATGGAGAATGTATACACACCTCTTGTCTAGTCAGCTACACCCGTCATATGTAAAGTCAAGATGGAGAATGTATACACACCTCTTTTCTAGTCAGCTACATCAGTCATATGTAAAGTCAAGATGGAGAATGTATACACACCTCTTTTCTAGTCAGCTAACCCGTCATATATAAAGTCAAGATGGAGAATGTATACGCACCTCTTGTCTAGTCAGCTACACCCGTCATATGTAAAGTCAAGATGGAGAATGTATACGCACCTCTTGTCTAGTCAGCTATACCCGTCATATGTAAAGTCAAGATGGAGAATGTATACGCACCTCTGGTCTAGTCAGCTACACCCGTCATATGTAAAGTCCAGATGGAGAATGTATACGCACCTCTGGTCTAGTCAGCTACACCCGTCATATGTGAAGTTAAGATGGAGAATGAAAAACAGCGACTGAGGCATCATACTTATACATTGTTGTGATGGCGTCCATTAAAAAACTTCAAGAGCCCTGATAAGCCTAGGCATGCAACATCCATTAGTCAACAATTTATTTGTAAGCTGACTGCGTTGTTACATAAAGTTCCCGTCATCAGAACAAGCTATTCGATAGCCTATTAACTGTGAAACACTTTCATCATCAGAAGCATGCAAAGAAGGTATATTTACGGTATGTCACAGCTTGTTTCAGTATGGGAACAACATAACAAACTGTTTATGGCCATCGTCAGAGAATTGTGACAGTATATGATGTTTCCAAATCCAAAGTTGTTCCGGATGTGTTTGACATTCCGGGGTTCCGTATCCCTTTTGTTCTTGGTTTTGATTTCATATGCATCGAAAGTAGCTAGCAAAACAGGATGTGTTTTCACTTCTAGATCACCTGGCCGCTTTTCCTGGTGGGATTTAAGCATAATTCTTACAGTAATTTTGCCTTGCTTTGAAATTGTAATTTGGACATGGATTGACTTATTTGTTTTGGAATAATCAAATATATGTGAGATATGACACACATATACATGTCTATTAAAAACAAAGAATAAAAGTTGAATATTCGTAAATTTAATTTAACCCGGAAACGAGTGTATATATTTCTGTAATTGTCTAATAAACTAGCATACATTAATTTGTCACATATTTTCGTACACTTGGCCAGAGTCAGGACAATTGGAAAACCAATAAAAAAAGATAACTGTATTTAGCAATCGACTTATACTGTTATTGTATTAGTTTTTGCGCTTTATTGGTTTAGCGATGGTACAGTAAACCTCATCTATTCTATAGAGAGCCTAAATACGATCACAGTGCACAATGAGATGCATGTGACATACGATAATTCAAATCAATGGGAATTTATCCAAATTGCAATTGACACCAAAATTTGTACACCTTAAAATTAATACGTTAACAAAGTATAATCCTAAAATTTAAACCCTATTCCGCCAGTCCTGTCTTATTGAGAGGTAATAAAACAGATAAATCAATAAACAGAACAAGCACACTGTCAAAAGCTAAGAGTATTTTTCCAATCATCACAAACCAATATAGTACAATACCTTATATGCACTGGAAACAAAAGGTGATAAGTCCAAGTTTTCTGGATAGCTTACATCTGATTGTATTTTCTCAAGCTGACCATGGTACTATAGAAAACAAACAGAAAACGCACATATAAGTGAAAACTGATAAAGTTTTTTATGATATATTATGTCTTTGATTTGTAGACAGTGTAACAAATTACACCAGTTTAAATTTTAAAACACTAGATTTTTAAGCCGTTTCGGAATACAATTCCTCATCAGTAGCGCCTGGACAAAAATTATGAAAATTGAAAGTCACAAGTTTCTGTAATTTTAAGCATATTGTGAAATGTATAAATTACATTAAGATTATTGAAACTGAGGCTGAAACAACAAATCGTAAATTAAAAAAGCTTTTAGGACGATATCGATATTGTCAATCGATTCATACACTTTTACCAGTCCTCCAAAGAAACTTATAGCATCTTAGAATGTAAATACTGTTTTTTGACAAAAGTAGAACAAGTATAAGGTTTCATGGTCATATAAAATAACTATATCTAAACTGAAGGGTTTGAGTATTGGGTATGGTGAACAGGCGCAACAATAAACAAAAAAATGATCATAATAAAAAAAAGGTATTTTAGGTATAGGCAAACCACATTGACCTGTATTCTTGATCTTTTAACTAAATATTTACAATGTATAAAAATATTTTTGCTCAGAAATAATAAATACATCATGGCAAACCCTTTTACTTTTAAAAAGTAAACAATTGTATTTTGGATGTATTAACTGTGCGTTTTAACAATACACAACTGTTATGAATATTATCCACGAAAGATCAAGTGAAACGGCTAATGTTGTTTGTCTATATTAAAAAATCAAAACACTTTTTGGCAGCTCATCGCAAGACTGTGTTTTATACAGGTGCAAAACACCATTATTCCGTCTTTCTTCCGTTTTGCGAAGCAATATATTCTTAAGTTTTCAGTTCACGGTGAAAAAAATCATTTGAACGGCCATTCCTATTTCGAAATGGTTATTTTGCAAATCCATTATTACTGTCACGCAAAAATTGTACTTACTAGTAAAAGTCTACAATCAACCAGGTTTAGTAATTAAGATGAAAAATTAGTAAAAACTTTCGTTTAAGATGTATAAAAATAAAACTTTATTTGTCATGGTGCCTCGTACTATCTGTGTTATTTCAGTAGGACTTGTGTTTTCAAGTAAAGCTATGTATGGAGAGAGAAATTATCTTTTTAAGAGTTGGTACGTATATGGAGTGGAGTGAATTAATGATGTGGCTATACCAATACAGTAAGTTCTGAGATGATAGAGGAAACCTGAGTTGCCTTTGGCAAGCGAACTAACATACAAACACAGACTAGGAACTGTAATGAGAATATCATAAATTTCTGTAATTAAGCAACTGCCCAACTGAGATCTGAACCTACAAGGTGAGAGGAGCTGTGATCTGAGAGCGCAAACACTACAACACGGGCACCCCAGTTGTTGTTGCATTTTACAGACACAATCTGGTTCGCTATAACAAGTTTATCCCAATTTTGATCTAATTGCACACATGGCTGATGTAGCTAGCTAACTAGGAAGTGTTTACCATTCCGTCTCACCGGCCTCACTTCCCTGATGGAAGTTCACTTGTTTATCCAAAGTGCCTAGTTTCAAAGTCTTTACTTTGCTTTGTAATTTTGGTTCGGACATGGGTTGTTATGTTATGTATGTTTTTAATACAAACATAATACTCCATGTCCATATCACAATCTAATAGCAAAGTAAAAACTTTGAAACATGTAAGTTTAGTTAAACATATGACTTCCACCAGGGAAGTGAAAACAGGTGCTCCAGAAGTTTAAGAATTTCCTTCCGATTTAGCCAGCTAATCCGACACGTGTGTAATCAAAATTGACAAATTCAACGAAAATAACATGGAACTGTTTAATTTCAGGGATATTTTGTAACAACATATGTTTCTGTATCCCTAGTTATACTGAATATAAGTAAAACGTGTTTCCTATTTTTAAAAAATCAGATCTATGTCGTTGATTGCCTGTTGTCTAGAAAGGCATTATTTCTTTAATATTTTTATATTTCTTCTACGAAGAAATGGGTTGTTTGTATTTTTAAACAGAAAGAACCCCAGTCTCCTACAAAGAGGAATTTATAAGTGAACGTTTATCTGTAGAAATAGAGTAAAAAAGATTTGCACTTACTTGAGACGGTTTAAATCTATTTATCTGCAAAACCAATACAGGAGGTGGCAACATTATCATAAGTTTTTTGTAGCAACGGCCAGTCGCCCCTTCAATTATACAAACAGAAAATATAAAAGTATTTAATATATGTTTTGAAGAAAACTTTATCGATTGCTTTTAGTTTAAATTTAAACATTCTCATGATTGTAAGGTGGTTGCAGAAAAACGTATTTAATACTACAAACAGGTAAACGATATCTTGGAAAAAAAAATAGACCCGAATTATATCAACAAACGCATTAACATCATAAATATGAAACTTTGAAAGCTCAAAATTCAAGATTGTGCCATTTAAAGACAATTTCGGTTTTTTCATTGCGCACCTAATCCGCGCATCTAGGGGAAACTTCTCTGTTTGCGTTATCGTCTGTATAATTGCTCAATTAGCAACACATTTTGATGATGCTGCACAAAATATTAACTAACCATGATAAAAAGTAATCTCTCTTTGACCATACCACAAGGTAATGGAAATTCATGTTAGTTCCAAGAGATAGAATGTTGACATGGTATAACAAAACTGTCATAATTAGCTCTTTTATTGGAGGTCTTTAATTCCTATAGATTCGCAGATATTTTTAAAATAATTATGAATATTTTAAATATCCAGATCATAAAACATTGATTAATGTTGTAAAAATATACTTTGTTTTTTATTTGTCAAGAATCTGATGCTAATATTTGAATTAACTGAAAAGAGAAAACCTTTTGGCGATTTTTCAATTTTGTAACTGGAAAATGTGAAAAAAAATCATGGGGGTAGGGGTAATCTTTTATTTTTTTATCCGCTAATACCTTCATAACCTGTCAGTTGTTCTTCGTTTTTGGGAATCATATATGCTGGTTAAACTTTTGGCAGATTTTGGTAAGATTTTGTTTTGTACGGTAAATATATGAGAATTTTGAGTTTGTTTGAGGTTGATTTTTCATTTTATACCGATTTTTTTGGTAATAATGCAAATCCTTGAAATACTGCAAATATTGAACAAGAGTTGTTAAAAAATTGAATGCGGTAACCTACAATTAGTTTTGCATCTTTTTGTTTGCATGTTCATATAGAACAAAAAGTGAAAAAAATTGCTTGTTTTGAGTGGAGGTTCTATTTCATAGCATATGCCTTTCATTGATCTGCAACACTTTCACTTTTTTATATATTCTAATGAGCTAGTGAGATATATAGATATTCAGAACTAAACGGAGCGCTCTTCAATACACTAGATGCAAACGTGGCAAAAATAAGCTTTGAAAGAATACACGAAAAGTTTTTTTTTTTTTTTTTTGTACAGGAAACCAATTGTTTTGAAGGAAAGTGAAGAAAAATGGTGGCATCAAAGAAATTATTATTATTATTACGAGTAAACATTCGTCAATCCATGAACATACACGTCGTTAAGAAATGACATCTGCAAGTTACGTATCCTTGTATACATACCCAAACTGTTGCAAGTACCACAAGGAAGGTCATTTTCTGAAAATTCTTCGATCGTTGTTAGTTCATCTAGGCCTTTCTCTAATTTGTTCATTCCACAAGCATTGTTTGTGATGGTTTTGAAATGTGCAGCCGTATTTTCTGTGGTTCTCTGTACATAAGGTTTAGAGGTGTTGTTAGTATGATCCATATGATCTTTATTATTTGCTTCATTTTCCAAAATCTCATCTCGAATTTCTTGATCAGGTTCAGAAATACCGCATTGTACTGGCTTGGCTTGCTTATTAGTATCGTGAGAAGAAATCTCTGGTATATCAACTTCCATTGGACCAGCTTCGTTTTGAGTACTGGTCTCATCAGTGTTCATAAGTGTCGATGTAGATGCACTATCTGCTTGTGTGCTTGTATCTATATCATTGAAACCGTTGCATTGTGTATCTGCGCTTGTTCCTCGAGTTAAAGATGTCTTTTCTACTTTTTCTTTTCTTCCATATTTATTTTTTGAACCCTTGTGTCGATTCTTGCAGTTTGTAGTATTAGGATTTATATGATCATCATTTGCAATTGTCGATTCAGCAATATCATTATAATCTTTATTCATTTCATAACATGTTACGGATTTCTTTATTCTTTTTTGGAGGTTGAAGCAATTCATCATTGTCAAACTGTTTTCTTTTCAGATTTCCCTTTCTTTTAACTGTCAAGTCACTGTTTTGAACTTTATCTAAGTCTTCTTTTTCATGTTCATTGTTGCTGATTTGTGTGTTGGATCTGTCATTACTAGCTTTTCCCTTTTCTTTTTCTTAGTTGATGAGCAATTCTTGGCCAGGTTTTCTTCTACCTGTGAAAAGGAGATAATATGTTAATTACTGTATGCATTTTAATAATTCTAGAAACACTAGAAACCACAAACAACCAGGTAAATGTAGCCAAACATATGCCCGTATCTCAAAGAAATTGCACAGAAATAATTTTGCCTTCATCCACGGGACACACACACACACACACACACACACACACACACACACATATATATATATATATATATATATAATATATATATCTTTTTCACCATATGTTTATCAAACTTTATTAAAATTGGACATTGTTCATTTTGTGATGTAAGTACTCCATTATGATTAACTGTAAAACAATTCTGTTTTATGCTCATTTTAGGGGCTCCTTTTCCTTTAATCTAAAAAATTATCACCTATTAGTACATCACATGATAAATCGTAAGAAATTAATTGGATATGTACAGGTATTCTATTTTGTATAGTTCCTGTCTGTCGTTAGCAACAAGTATAGTACCGTTGACAGCAAGGGAACTTGAACACAATTTTGTTAACAAACATGGCGTCAAGATGACGCGGCCAGGACCCAGACAAATTCATATCTGACCAGATTGTGCACTACGGAATTAGAATTGCATTGTGTCTAAATGTCCGTCTGTAAATATAAAGGTCATCAATGGTTAGAATGCGCTTTTCATTAAAGTGCCATGTGATGTATTAAATACATTTTTATGTTTTTCTTCGTGACCTGTCCTTCGGCTCAGGCACTATACTCCATAAGACAATACTATAGTAGCACAGGTTCCTCAGGAAAACATGTATAATTAAAATATTTTGTATATCTGAATATATCCATGAGCCCGATTTATATTTATAAAATTTGCCATAATAAAATAAAATATCAATTTTTGATAAAACAAACTCTTTAGTCCATGTACAATCAAACTCAAAAACTTGAAGCTAGGAAATTGGGTTAAACATTTGAACATCTACCTTGGACTTGTTGTTTTTGAAAGGGTAATATCCTTCTGTTATGCGTGTAATCAAAACTAAAAATGAAGGAAAATGGTACTATGGGACGTTATATATATATATATCAGGGGTTATTTCGGATATAGAGAAATCATACTTATCAACAAAATTGTGATAACGGTCATATAAAGTTTTTGCTGCTTGATAAGACTTAGCTTGCAATATCCCTTGCGTCAATCCTATTCACAAGAAATATATAGTCATTTACATTATGCTGAAATGAAAAGCTTTTAGAAAGAATGTCCAAATCTAAATCAACCCCAGATCATCGTTTTTAAACGGATTCATTTTCCCGGTGAGAAGCTGGCGTTTTAACACGTTAAAATTCTGCAGAGTTTTGCATTGCTTTTGCCGTTTTGATTTGGACAGGGATGCGTATGTATTTCTTTGATTCATGCCTGACCAAAACAGTTTATTTTTCAAAGAAGAAAAATCTTACCTCCTCTGTCCTCGAAAGTTCTTTTTGAGAATAATGGCGCATTTGTTCTCTTTCTGTGCGAGGTTCCATTTGGTAGTTTTCACTCTGATGTTTCTCATTATCTTTACATTTTGTACTCATATGCCTCTCGTATTTGATGGTATTAATCAAATTTCCACAATCCTGGAAATAAAGTTCTGATTCATCTGCTCCCCAGTAGGTCTTATCATTATTTGGATTGATCAGCACATCTTGGTAATCCAATGAACTATAAACATCGGTAGATAATACTGATTTTTTGTGTTTGTTCTTTGTGTTCATTTTATCTGGAAAAGTCTAATTTAGTAAATTCAAAAACAATATTTAATCAATATAAATGATACATTTTATTCCGAAACCACCGTCTAGTCTTTCCACATTATGTAAATAAAATGTTATATGTTAGCATGAATCTTTGTAACTTAATTATGGGATAATATTATAAATTGTACTAACCCCGTTTTAATACACATCAATCGAATACCCTTAGAAAGAAAACATATGACACTTGTCTTATCCAGATTATCTTGCCATATATTACATTTATTAAAAACTATAAACTTTATAATCATATTAATTCAAGATTAGCAGTATATATATTTATACTGAATACCAAATTATAATCCTGATAATCCTATCATTTCGAGATTAGCTGGTTATATATATACTGAAGATGACCCAAAGTTCAGACAAGTCACTTCAATTTCAAGATGTAGTTCATTTGTATATAATGTTTGGACCAAAAGTATTAACGCGAAAATGATGTGACCTAGAGATTTTTTGACACGATGCCTTTGCCATCACAATGTTATTGACATATAAGTTTTAAGTTATTGTTTTAAAGACATTTATTCAATCACTAATACCAATGCATAAGTAATCATGTTGGAATGAATAATGTAATAGGATCGGAATGAATTTTACCACTTTCAACTCGGGTAATAATTTTAAACGGCCAAACATAACTTAGTTTTTTGACAAATCTTAAAATAAAAGGAAAAAATATTTTTGATAAATAAAGGGGTTTACTGAAATAACTTACAATGAGCTATATTGGCAAAACCAACACCTGTTAAGTTATCACTCAAATCTGAATCACAAGCCTGAGCTTATCAAAACCCCCGAAATGTTATATGACCATCATCACAATACTGTTGATAAATATGATGTCCAAGTATAAAAATTTACCTGCATTTACTTGATGTCCCGTAGTTGTATGTTCCGTTCAAGTTTAAAAACACATGTGGCGGCTATAGCTAGCTATACAGGGGGTTCTTATCCTTCCAGAACACTCGGTCTGGATTCTCTATTTGAATTTAACGTGTTTAACCTAATTTACCAGCTTCAGAATTTTACTTTACATTTTGATTGTGGTTGGACATGGATTGGTTTGTTTATGTTTTTATTACAATTTTAATCAGAAAATGAAATATACACAAAATGATACCTCGCATGGCACTGGTACACAAATTGACGTAAATCTTTGAAAGTCTATTTCAATCTAAAATGGAATATAAAATATATAATCAACATATAGGGAACGACAGGGTATCAAAAAGGAATTGCCTTTTTTATATTTAGCAAGTTGTTGCCAATGATCACTTATATAGCAACTTTTACAATTTTATATTAATACATAAAATACAGGGGGATTTTTTATACAACTGAATAACTATTGATTCTCAAATTCAGTTTTTGATAATTACCTATGCACCCAATTAGTCTTCTTTGTAATTCTTTTATAGCTGACTCTGATGTGCATCTTGGATCAGACCTAGCGTCTGTGTACCATTAGATACAATTTACCTTAATTTTCCGGAGCACACGATTTCACTTCCATGTAGGAAGTTCGCGTGCTTTACTTAAATTGCGATTTTCAAAGTTTTTACTTCCCCTTTTGGGATTTTCATTTGGACATAGATTAGTACGTTTGTTTTTGATTAGCGTCGATGATACATGCCCTAAGATTCAGAATTATTCTGTTCCCATACATCCCATTGCCTTTGAAGATATCTTTTATAGAAATTCAAATGACCTTTCAGAACTTTTCTTAATGCTTCTCAGGAATTTGAGAACATATTCTCATACATACGAGGGGAAGTCAGAAAGTTCATGGAACAGCGTATTCAGCCAAGCGTAACACACATTTTCTTTAATTATTTAGACAACACAACATTTCGTAATTTTAAACATATCAAGTTTATTTGTCACAACATATATGTGTAATTCTCAAAAGCATTCAAAGTTGGTGACCATCAAGCAATGATGCGAAATCAAAATGTTGAGTTTAGGGCAGTAATACAGTTCCTCACAGTAGAGGGATCAAATGCCAAATCACGGCAAATGACCGAGGTGTACGGTGACAGTGGCCTTGCCTATTCCACAGTGGCAAAATGGTCAGCTGAATTTAAACGTGGACGCACCTCACTGAAGGATGACCCACGGTCAGGTTGGCCAGCTGATGTCAGCACAAAGGAAATTGTCATGTCTGTGGAGACCCTCATCATGAATAATCGTCGAATTAGGATTGATGATTTAGCAAGGTAGTGACATTTCACATGGAAGTGTATACACGGTTATCCACGAGCATCTTCGGATGTCAAAAGTATCCGCAAGATGGGTCCCAAGAAACCTTAATGTGCAGGATCGCTTCCAAAGACTCCAGTCAAGTCGGGAGCTTCTTGGCATTTATAGTGATACCCCGGAGAGCTTCCATTTACGTTAAGTAACTGGTGATGAAACATGGATTCATCATTGGGACCAAGAAACCAAAAAAGAGTCCATGCAATGGAAGCACCCTGGCTCACCCCTATCAAAGAACTTCAAAACCTAACCATCAGCTGGCAAAGTCATGGCCACTGTGTTTTGGGATTCTGAGGGTGTGCAAATAACCAATTATAAACCTGCTGGAATCTCTATCACTGGGGCTTACTATGCTGATCTAATGAAGCAGCTGAAAGCTGTCATTTAATTAAAAAGGAGGGGAAAGTTGAGCCGAGGGGTACTGCTTCTTCACGACAATGCTCCTGTGCACAAGTCAAGGATTGCACAAGCAGCGATTCGCAAATGCAAGTTCAAACAACTTAATCACCCACCCTACAGTGTCGATTTGGCACCCAGTGATTATTTAGAAATTTGAAATCCCATTTACGGGGAATCAGATTTCCTGATGACAATGGACTAAAGGCTGCCACAGGGGCATGGTTTCAGGACCAAACCGAAGACTTCTATTTGAAAAGTATAGACAATCTAAAAGAAAAGTGGGTCAAGTGTATATATATTAGGGTAAATGGGGACTTTATTGAAATGTATGGTTTATTGCGGCAATATATACCCCGTTCCATGAACTTTTTGACCTCCCCTCGTAGCATATATATTGATAACCTTAATTTATTAATTACAGTATCTTTCTGTTCTTAATATACAACATACGGCCTTTGACGACTTATCCTCCCCACAAACCGGAAGTTTTAGGGACCTATGTTTATATATTTTAGGTATCTTGAAAATATTTTAGTTAATTTTATCATTATTTTCATTATAAGTGTTTATTAACATACGAAAAAATAGTTAGTTTAGAAGAATAATGTATATGTTTTATGTGTAAAGACAAAAACCATTTTTGGCATTTTTGATTTACTTACATGATCACAGGAACTGTATTCATACACTGTCACATACATCCCGCCGAACAATCTAGTCACTGGACAAATATTCATAACACGCTCAGTATCTGAAACTAATTGTTAGACTAACACTTAAATAACAAAACAGAAATGATTGGTACACAAAATCTTGCAATATTTTTTTTTACATTTGATATCAGAATTAGGTTACCTTAAAGAACCATATAACCACGAATAGTACTTATCAAAAACAAACATTACTAATCCATATCCAAATCACAGCCCCGAGGCAAAGTAAAACATTTTAACTGGCACTGGACAATATATATATAATGAAAAACAAAAGAAAAGACTGACTGCATAAAATACAGACAACAGAAAATATTTAAAAAATGAGTTGAGCAAAATGTACACAATATATCGATCAAAACTTTAGATTTCCATCTCCGATTGCGTCTTCAATATGCTGTTTGTTACATAATGCAAAGTGAAAATTGAACGCTGAGTAATTCGTGAAATTACCAAATAACCGCATAAATATATAAATAAGACACCAGCGTAAACAAAATACCAGACACATTTATAAAAAAAACAACAGAATAACAGTCCATATTTAAATCTCAATCAACAAAGCAAATAAAAAATTAAGACAACTGGCGAATTTATTTGCCTACGTGAATTTCCATAAGAAAATAAGGCCGGTTACTCCGGCAAGTAAAGCACCTCCTGTTTAGCTAGCTATGTTTCCATGCGCCTTGTGTAAAAATTAAATAAAGCTACATATTAAAAGTAATTTTTGTAATATATTTTATACAGTATTATTGGCATTCGACACACATACAAATGATACAGGGAGAGCGCAAATGAAAGTTGCAAATATTGTTGGTGTACACACAATCAGGCATAAATTTGGTTTCCGATGAATAACGCCTTACCTGTCACGTCCATAGAATCGTCATTTTTATCATCCTGAAAAATAAAAGCGATACAGGTAACCGTCATTCTCGTAAAATCAGACCATGCAGTAGATGACGTTGGACTGTGTATTATTATTCATTTCAGGTTTTACATTCAAAAGTAATCCCTTACTGGCTTACACACAACATAAACACTGCATTACAATTGAAATTTTTCTGTATTCAAAATTTAAACAGGTTATACATGAAATTAATTGATAAGTCAAAAGTGCCCCCGATCGAATCCCAAAGCAGGCGTGCATAATAAAAATTCAAAAATCCATCTGCATGTATATACAAGCCAAATATTGTTACTGTGACTTTTCATAAGATCTTTTAAGTAGTTTTCTGGAAAATATTGAAAGAAGATGAGCGATCAACTTTCTTTTGAACAAAAGATATCCTAGTATTTTGTCGGACAAATTCATGGCAAGCAGAAGAGGAATAAAAAATGAAAAAAAAAAAGAAGAAGGTGGTGATGATAATGAAGAGGAAGAAGAAAAATTGTGCAAGAAAAATAAGAAGTTTGGGTGCCATTATAAATTAATAAGTTGTGACATGTTAATGCACATAGATGGAGGGAAGTCATAGTTTGATTCTTCCATTTATATCGAAATGATTAGGCCTGGGATAGTTTGGAAACCAAATTTTTCGAAAAAAACCGCAGATTGGTGTCAAACGAACTGAGAAACATTCTAACATTATATAAAGCCCGAGTGGGAGTGGAATCAAGGTGGCAATAGTCACTCTGATCTGTACAGGTGGATCAAGGCAAACCATGACAAAAACTACAGTAAGTAAACGGCAAATACGTGCGTTGAGTAACAATCATCATCATGATATAACATTGAAATACTGCTATAGTTTCTAAATACTACATGTTTTGATGGAATAACAGGGAATAAAAGTATCATGCTCAGTGATATAGCAGAAATGCTTATCCTTTCGGAGCACCCGGTCTCATTTTCCTGGTAGAAATTAACATTAACGTGTTTAACTTAATTTGCCAGTTTCAAAGTTTTTCCTTCGCTTTAAGATTGTGATTTAGGCATGGACTGGTATGTTTCTTTTTTATTTCAATTTGGTAGAATACTTAAGATCTATCTTTATTGAAGATATAACGTGTAAAATGTTGCAACAAAAATCTGAAGGCACTAAATTATAGCATACTATAGGCAAATACTGCAAAAACCCAAAAATACAGCCTTTCTTTTAATAATTTTTACCGCTTCTTACAGAAAAAAACTTGAATTCAATTTTAAAGTAACCTTAAACATAGGACAGATGTATAGTTACCTTATTTTGATTTAAGATTTCATCTTCCATACCGGAAACAATAGCATTAAACATTTCATAACTATCTTGTTGGTCATAACCGCTAAACTGGCTGTTTCTGAACGTAATATAATAAAAACAACGAGGAAAGTGAATATTTTAATACAAAATTATAAAAACAAAAACAAAATAAATGAAATAAAAAATTACCTATAAAATAAAAAAAATATTTCATTAAATTACTTATTATCAAATGGCATGTAGGTTTGAAGAATGGAGTAGAAGAAATAAGATGTTTTACTGCTTTACCTTGGATCGTTAGGGTTCCAGAAAACGTAAGGGAAATAAACTATTTTCTGAGAAATAAATTATTTTCTAAAAGATAACTGACAAATCCCCAATAGCATCTGACAGTGTAGGGTGCAAACGCGGTATGATCTGCTAGCTAACGATTTCGGCTATTGCGGCTAAAAAGCGCACGCGTGTTTATATTCCAGTAAATATTATTGGGGATTGCAGCATCTATGAGATTTGCAAGCTAACTGTTTAGACTAGAAATGCTTGTTCATACACACTTAGAGTAATTGGGATTTTTCACCACTGTTCTTGGTTTGAAACAAATAAAGGTGTGATAGTTTGATAAACCGCCTCTGTGGTTCAGCAGTAGAACGTCCAACTTGAACCGGAGGCCGCGGGTTTGAACGGGTTTTGCGCTCGGTATTAGGGAAACCATACTAATACAACCGATTGCAGCATAATGCATAATTGAGAGTGGTATGCTTGTCTGTGGTACACTGACTGTGAGCTAGGACATTATAGTCGCCCTCCGCGTTAGTACAAGACAGAAACACACTTGCACATCTCACGCATATCGGAACATATTCTTAGATTAATACTTAAAGCTAGAAAAAAAGCTGAAATTCGACGTTGAACATTACAACCTGGCAACAAATTGTTTGTACAAAACAATGGGCTAAATATTATATCAATACCACCAGCTCTGAAATTGAGACAAATGTAATAACTAAAAACCATTAACATTCGGTAAGCGAACTTATCTTGAAAACCGAGCAGTAACTAAATACAGTGCTTACGGCAGTAGCGGATCATTAGTGCAATATTCACTGCTCTCCGAGCAAAAACATCGCTGCCGATTGTATTTTTTGGTACTATCAATTGACATTTCTCCACTCTTTCAATTTATCATTAGATGATAAAAATCGTCCGACTATAAGTATGGACAATCCACCCGTTTTCTATCCCATGTATTTACGTCAGTAACGAATTAATTTGTGAGTAGCGGATCGCGCTACCTAGTGTCAAGAAAACGATAGCGGATCAACTCAAAGCATGATTTGTTTGAGTTTCCATCATTCAGTTGCAAAAATACAAATAATGAAACGATATTAAAGAGTTTTCATCGTAATATCAACAAATGTCATGATTTAAATAAATAACAAAAAGCAAATCATCGCAATGTCCCTGATAAATTTAGTCAATCAACATTGTCTTGAATATTGAATTATAAAAGCAGTTAATGGCGAAAGAAATAAAATAAAATAATTGTACCTTATAAGTTATAAATATTATGACATACTCTTGTCCATGAAGATTTTATTTTGACAAGAACAGTATATGCATACAATGATACTTATTGGTATTGTACACTGTACATCATAGGTCCAAAATTGTTACCAGACAAAAATATAGAACGGAATAAAACTTTAATTGTCTTCAACACAAAATATAGGGTTGGATATTATTGTATTTATTCAATATATTCTAATCTCATACAGATTATCCTTCAAGCATGACAATTATGGCTTCTTTAAAATGTCCATTAATCTGGTCTTATGATAAATACGATAGTGACATGGTATGACAATGCCCCCATCTTTCTCATGGGGTACTGGCCATGGAGGAAAACTAGGCACTGGTCCTCCAATAGCCTCTGCATAACTGAACCCACCAGAATCTATTATTTTTCTAAAAGCACCAGACAGCCCCATGGGTACATGCCATATTTTTCTTAGCCTTTCGAGAGGTCCCCTGTAGACAGCAGCTGATCCGTTATTGCCGTAATTGCACCCTGCATAAACTGGTTTATTTTTTATTGTCATGAATTGTTAAGCTCAATAAAGGTTTGTGTCGTGAAAGAAGACATGTTAACGAGTGCAATGAGCTATTGCAATCATTTCAAATTACCTTTGAAAGTATTGAACACGTTGGTCAAATCTAAAGTTAGGTTTTGGAAATCACATCCATGTCGTAGAGATGCTTGTGACATTCGCATTAAAAAGCTGAGAATTTAAAAAATCGGACGTTTATCAACACAAATGAAACATAGAATTAAGTAAAATTACCAGCTTTACATAAATATATCAGAGTTTTGTTGGTCTCTCATAATGATATGGAAAAAAATAACTTTATTCTAAAAATGATCCGCTACTGACTGAGATCCGCTACTGCCGTAAGCACTGTACTATTGCTAAGAAACCCAAGTCAGTGCATTAGACTAAAAGACCGCCAAGCCTACCCAAAGCATGATTAAAGTCCTGTGGCGGATGAAAGGTGGTGCTTACTCTTCCGGAGGGCTCGGTCTCACTTGAAGTCTTTACTTTCGTTTAGGGTTGTGATTGGCACATGGACTAGGTATGTTGGTCTTTAGTTTGTTTACACTCACCTTTTACTCACAGCGATAAGAAGTTTCTTTACAGTTTTTGGTGCCACTGTGCCTTTTCTATGTCCTGATTGTACGTCATTAATCAGACCCAATAAACAATGAGCAATGTCTTTTCTATTGCCGTAGTTATCTAACTATTAAATGAAAAAAAACTTATTAAACATCACGTAATACTTAATACTTATTATTTCAAGTAGAATACAGAAATTATGTTCTTAAACCACTCGTTCATCGAGGTTCCTTCGTTGACGTGTTAAAGGCATCATGACTGTAAGCTTTAACATACATATGGTCTGTGATTGCACAAGGAATTACCATTTGTATGACCCATGCGTACAGAAGAGGTTAATATCGCCTAGTTCTGAATTAAGATCCAAGGGTCTTGCAGACTGATACCAATCGAGTTTCTAACCCGTGCATTGTAATGACATTCAAACATATCAATCCATGTTCAAATAAAAATCCTAAAAAGAAAAGTAATAATTTTAAAGACATGGGTAAATTTATACACATGAACTTTGTCCAGGAAAGTGAGGCTGGAGATTTTCGAATTAAGGTGATTACAACATTCTATTAAGCCCCAGTCACACATTCACGGATCATCTCGCCGGATTAGCTACGGATACGATCCGGCATCATTCGTGGTAATCTGTAGTGTTCCGTACCTTTTCGTGTAGTAGCCGTAGTCATACGTAGTCATTCGTAGTAGTAATTTTATTTCCGTGACAACTATTGAACATGTTCAAAATTTGAGCACGGATCAAACAGCCGTAGTATATCCTTACTAAACCGTATTAGAACTTACTGATCTGTTCTAGTCCCCATAAAAACCGTATTAACCCGTGCTTATCAGTAAGCCCGAGCTCGTCAAGGATTTATACGGTTAGTTACGATTACCTACGTACTAGTGCGTCCGTATCGGATCCGTGACGGACAACGGAAACTGGCTTTTCCGGGGTCATCCGTGATATTTAATCCGTAGTGGTACAGGCGAGTTGATCTTTGATTGTGTGACTGAGGTATAATCTTGCTCAGTCTGCTGCTATCGTTTTCAGTTGTAAGAGTTCTCTGTAGCGGCCACAGGTGGCCTACTCTTTTTCGAACTCTACAGAGGTTTTTTAACGTGCATTGAGACACGGGCCACAGTTCCAAGTCTCATCTGAAAACCCTCTAGTAATGAACTTTTCACATTGCTAGCATGAGCAGTAGTTCTGAATGAATGTCGAACCCACAACCCTTGACGACGAGAGCCATTGACAGTACACTAGACAATGCCCGTCCATTAATACCTTTTCCACTTGTAGTTTTAGTTGTTGTTCCATTCCTGGAGTCCAGATCAGACACTAAGAAAAACAGAAATGTACATGCAATGAATATTTAACAACATTTAAATAATTTATAATGTGATGAAAAATTTGCTTTAACAAAACATTAACATGTAGTTATTATATACAGTTAATTATCATTTGTTCAATGAAACTGTCATGTGCTACCTTTGAATACATTATTCAATATACCTTGTTTTCACAATTATGATCCAAGCATTACTGATTAAGAATGGTTGTCTAGTACTGTAAAATTAAAACTGGTACTATATTTAATCAGAAACTATCAAACACAAGCATAAAGATACTGGTCCACGTAAAAACCATAATGGCCCCAAAAACCCAAAGCAAAGTTAAACTGTCGAAATTTGACATGTTCAGTTAAAACCGTGAAGGTAAGTTAATTGCACCAAGTGGTTTGGTACAAGTGTTTTTGTAGATCGTTACTACCGCATAAAAGTCTCGGTATAAGATCAAACACTAACATACTGTTCCATGTCCAAACCATAATGATACCAAAAGCAACGTTAAAACTTTGAAAACTGAAAATTAAGTTAAAACTTGAAGCATTATCAGGAAAGTGAGTACGGGTGCATGTCTATCTAGGTGGCTACAATAGTCAAGAGAAGACGGGTGCTCCGGAAAGGTAAGCATATCCTATCTAGGTGGCTACAACTGTGAAGAAATAAACAAAAAATCGACAATTTAAAAAACCAACTAACTTTTGATTGGATTTGAAAATCCGATTTAATCATATCAAAAGAAATAAATCTATCCTTAATGTTGTTTTTGGAAGCATGTTTTTGAAAACTCTTATAAAAATCGCGAAACAATACAACAAAATGAAAAATAAACATATTTAGCAAAGAGAATTGACAAATCTTTGGAAAAAATACAAGCAATGTTTTCGCGAAAAATAATGTTAATAGAACAACAACAAAAACAGAAACTGAGAAGTATTCACTATTTAGTAGGTCGGTAGTGATTTTGGATCGGTTCACCTGAGGACACAATCAACGTAATCCGATATACTATTGTATTTTCTTAGACGTGCAACAAGTTTGATAACGGCTCGTAAACAATGCGATACCCCTTACTTAATACCCCTCTTTATAAATGCCATCAGGTCGTGAACGAAATTATAGAATCATACCTGTAAAATTGAGTTCATGAAACATGTCATTCCGATGTTAGGCAAACCCTAATATAAAAATAAGAAAATATTATTATTCGTATTTTTTAACTTATGATTCACTTATTTAATTAAAGGCAACCAAGGCAGAAATACACCAGCCTGTAAGGGCTCATGTGTAAAAAATCAGTAACTTCGAACTTTCAAAATAGTGCCTTCAGGTAAATAGATAATGCGAATATACGAAATAAATTTTTGTGAAAATGCGAACAACTATTGATAAAATATGAACTAACTATTGCAAAAATTTGAATTAACGTTTGTGAAAATGCGAAACTATTGTTAAAATATGAACCAACTATTGCGAAAATGTGAAAATGCGAAACTATTGCTAAAATATGAACTAACTATTGCGTAAATTTGAATTAACTTTTGTGAAAATGCGAAACTATTGCTAAAATATGAACTAACTATTGCGAAAATTTGAATTACCTTTTGTGAAAATGCAAAACTATTGCAAAAATATGAACTAACTATTGCGAAAATTTGAATTAACTTTTGTGAAATTGCGAAACTATAGTTAATATATATAAATAATGCTAATATATGAACTAACTATTGCTTATATATGAACTATTTCAAAAATACGAAATAACTGTTGCGATTGATAATGATTTGGTACAAGTTTGTCAACATGAACTGTTACTCTTTTTCAAACATACAAACAAGGAAATCCAGTTAATCAGCATCTCTCGTGAGTAAATACTTTTTGTTATTTGAACTTATTTTTAAAGGATCAAAACTCCAAGAACAATTAGCAAACCAACTCGAATTAATGATATGCTCATATATGTGTATAGACAGACTGACGGATAGATGGAACTATGACTTCATCAAAAGGCGGAGGAAAGGTAATTTTACACTTGGTGTTAGAGTGTTCAGCATATTACCTTAGGTTTGATCACCAGAGAGGATTCAGAAGACATACTTCTTTCTGCTTTCTTGTTTTTCTTTTTCTGGGCCTAAAAGATCAAATTCAGTTGGATCAAAACATGCATGCTGGTCTAAAGTCTACAAAGTATAAAACTGGCAATTTTAGTTACATATGTGAACTAGGGAAATGAGGCCGGGTGTTTCGAAAGGGGAAGACCCTACTGTTTAGCTACCTACACGCGCCATGTATGCAATACAAATTGAGAATGAAAAGAATATTAAACTATGAGACGTGAAATATGTCCAGGATAATTTTGAATACTAAGGCATGTGAAAACGTTCTATTTTGTATATGTGAAAACGTTCTATACTGTATATGAGAAAATGTTCCATGCAGTATATGTGAAAACGTTCTATGATGTAAATGTGAAAACGTTCTATGCTGTATATGTGAAAACGTTCTATGATGTAAATGTGAAAACGTTCTATGCTGTATATGTGAAAACATTCTATGCTGTATATGTGAAAACGTTCTATGTTGTATATGTGAAAACGTTCTATACTGTATATGAGAAAATGTTCCATGCAGTATATGTGAAAACGTTCTATGATGTAAATGTGAAAACTTTCTACGCTGTATATGTGAAAACGTTCTATGATGTAAATGTGAAAACGTTCTATGCTGTATATGTGAAAACATTCTATGCTGTATATGTGGAAACGTTCTATGTCGTATATGTGAAAACTTTCTGCGCTGTATATGTGAAAACATTCTATGCTGTATATGTGGAAACGTTCTATGTCGTATGTATGTGAAAACATTCCATGCTGTATATGTGAAAACATTCCATACTGTACATGTGAAAACTTTCTACGCTGTATATGTGAAAACTTTCTATGTTGTATATGTGAAAATGTTCCATGCTGTATATGTGAAAACGTTCTATGCTGTATATGTGAAACATTCTATGCCGTATATGTGAAAATTTTATATGTTGTATATGTGTAAACGTACTAAGCTGTATATGTGAACACGTTCTATGCTGTATAAGTGAAAACGTTCTATGTTGTATATGTAAAAACTTACTATGCTGTATATGTGAAAACTTTCTATGATGTATGTGTGAAAACGTTCTTTGTTTTATTAGTAAAAACTTACTATGCGTTTTATGTGGAAAACTGTATATGTGAAAACATTCTCTGTTGTATATGTGAAACTTTCTATGTTGTATATGTGAAAATTTTATATGTTGTATATGTGTAAACGTACTAAGCTGTATATGTGAACACGTTCTATGCTGTATATGTGAAAACATACTATGCTGTACATGTTAAAACATTCCATGCTGTATATGTGAAAACATTCCATGCTGTATATGTGAAAACATTCCATGTTGTATATGTGAAAACGTCCTATGTTTTATATGTAAAAACTTACTATGCTGTATATGTGGAAAACTTCTATGCTGTATATGTGAAAACGTCCTATGTTTTATATGTAAAAACTTACTATGATGTATATGTGAAAACATACTATGCTGTACATGTGAAAACATTTCATGCTGTATATGTGAAAACATTCCATGCTGTATATGTGAAAACGTCCTATGTTTTATATGTAAAAACTTACTATGCTGTATATGTGAAAACATTCCATGCTGTATATGTGAAAACGTCCTATGTTTTATAAGTAAAAACTTACTATGCTGTATATGTGAAAACATTTCATGCTGTATATGTGAAAACGTCCTATGTTTATATGTAAAAACTTACTATGCGTTTTATGTGGAAAACTTCTATGCTGTATATGTAAAAACTTACTATGTTGTATATGTGAAACCGTTCTATGTTGTATATGTAAAAACTTACTATGTTGTATATGTGAAATCGTTCTATGTTGTATATGTAAAAACTTACTATGTTTTATATGTGAAACCGTTCTATGTTTTATATGTAAAAACTTACTATGCTGTATATGTGAAACGTTCTATGTTGTATATGTAAAAACTTACTATGCTGTATATGTGAAACCGTTTTAAGTTGTATATGTGAAAACGTTCTATGTTGTATATGTGAAAACGTTCTATGTTGTATAATTGAAAATGTTTTATGCTGTATATGTGAAAACGTTCCATGTTCTATATGTGAAAACGTTCTATGTTGTATATGTGAAAACGTTCTATGTTGTATATGTGAAACCGTTCTATGTTGTATATGTGAAAACGTTCTATGCTGTATATGGGAAAACTTACTATGCTGTATATGTAAAAACGTTCTATGCTATATATGTGAAAACGTTCTATGTTGTATATGTAAAAACGTTCTATGCTGTATATGGGAAAAGTTCCATGCTGTATATATAAAAAATTTCCATGCTGTATATCTGAAAACGTTTTATGCTGTATATGTGAAACATTCTATGCTGTTTATGTGAAAACTTACTATGATGAATGTGTGAAAACGTTCTATGTTGTATATGTGAAAACGTTTTATGCTTTATATGTGAAAACGTTCTATGTTGTATATGTAAAAACGTTCTTTGCTGTATATGGGAAAACTTACTATGCTGTTTATGTGAAAAGTTCCATGCTGTATATATGAAAACTCACCATGCTGTATATCTGAAAACGTTTTATGCTGTATATGTGAAACATTCTATGCTGTATTTATGATAAACTTACTATGCGGAATATGTGGAAACATTCTATGTTGTATATGTGAAAACGTTTTATCCTGTTTATGTGAAAACTTACTATGCTGAATATGTGAAAACATTCTATGCTGTATATGTAAAAACTTTCTATGCTGTTTATGTGAAAACATTCTATGCTGAATATGGGAAAAATTTACAATGCTGTATATGTGAAAAGTTCCATGCTGTATATATGAAAACTTTCCATGCTGTATATCTGAAAACGTTTTATGCTGTATATGTTAAACATTCTATGCTGTATATATTAAAACTTACTATGCTGTAAATGTGAAAACGTACTATGCTGTATATGGGAAAACGTTCTATGTTGTATATATGAAAACTTTCCATGCTGTATATGTAAAAACTTACTATATTGTTTATGTGAAACATTCTATGCTGTATATATGAAAACGTTCTATGTTGTATATGTGAAAACGTTCTATGCTGTATATGTGAAAAAACGTTTTATGCTGTATATGTGAAACATTCTATGCTGTATATGTGAAACATTCTATGCTGTATATGGAAAACTTTCTATGTTGTATGTGTGAAAACTTTCTATGCTGTATGTGTGAAAACGTTATAGGCTGTTTATGTGAAACTTTCTATGCTGTATATGTGGAAACGTTTTATGCTGTATGTGTGAAAACGTTTTAAGCTGTATATGTGAAACTTTCTATGCTGTATATGTGGAAACGTTTTATGCTGTATATGTGAAAACTTTCTATGTTGTATAAATGAAGGCTTCCCATGTTGTGTATGTGAATGTTCTTTATGTTGAAAATGTGAAGTTTTCTAAGTAGTATATTCGAAAACTTTCTGTGTTTGTATTGTTAAAGACGTACTTTGTTTTTGTTGTATATGTGATTTTTACTGTGTTGCATATGTGAAACCTTTCTATGTTTGTATTGATGATGGTCTTCAATGCGAAAGTTGCAATTTACAATTAATATAAATGATAAACAAAAGTCACACTTTTACCTTAGACTTTTTTCCTAGATGTGTTCCAGTAGGCATGCTTTTATCTCTCTCGTCTTTTTTATTATCTTTGGGCTAAAAAAAGTAAAGCAAGATACGTGAAAACATTAAGTGGATTGTACCAGATTAGGAGATTTTGTCCATGTGTGTCTTCCACCTAAATTGTTTGGTCTGTTATTAAATCTGTGAAGCACATGTTTATACAGACGGCACTTCAATATTTCATTTTTCAACTATTTTTAATTATTTTTATTATTTTGTACTGTGCTACTACGGTAGCGCTAAATTTTGTTTATTCCGTTTGCTGTAGGTTGTACGTTCGAATCCCGGCCGTGGTCACCTAGACTTGAAAATAGGTAGTGGTGATTGTTCTGTCGCCAAAAATTCGACATTTAGATATGGAAGCCAATGGGGTCCTTCGGAATAAGAACTGGTGACACGTTTCACGGCATGCCAAGCATGTAATAGAACTATCACTGTACATTGTTTTGAACAAATTGCAACGGTCAAAATTTCTTCCAATTCACCTATAGCTGGTAACTTCTCAATACAAGTGAAAATATTCTTGACTATGACGTAAAACCCCATTCATTCACTTAATCAATCAATTTTGTAATGTAATTTTCCTAATAAAAACAGGCGGAACCTGATTGATAACCACTATTTGTTTTATTATCAAGTCGCGAGCACAAGGTAAATAGTTTTTATGGACACTCCGGTTTCCTATACCGTCCTAGAACTAAACATTTCGATACAAGTTAACGCATTTTCATTTTTAAAAAGTTTATGGATAATAAATTTACCATATCTGTTGCCTGCTGACAGCTTTCAGGCGACTTATCCGTCATATATGTTGCCTCTGGAGGACAGCTGTCACACGAAGTTTCCGTCATTACTGTTGCTTTCGAAACATAGCTTTCAGACGACCTTTCAATCATATTTTTTGTATTCGGAGGGCATCTTTCAGACGACCTATCATTCGTATTTGTTGCCTTCGGAGGACAGCTGTCGAACGACTTATCCGTCGTTACTGCTGCTTTCGGATGACAGCTTTCAGATGACTTATCCGTCATATCTGTTGTCTTCGGAGGACAGCTTTCAGACGACCTATCCGTCATATCTGTTGTCTTCGGAGGACAGCTTTCAGACGACCTATCCGTCATATCGGTTGCCTTTGAATGACAGCTTTCAGACGACTTATCCGCCATTTCTGTTGCATTCGGGCAGTTTCCAGACGACCTATCCGCCATACATGTTGACTTCCGAGGGTTTTCACACGCCCTATCCGCTATATCGGTTGTCTTCAGACAGTTCCCAGATGGTGATATGTTTCCATCTCTGGTTTTGTTTGTATTATCATTACTCTGAATAAATAATAACAGATAAAGTTATAGTAGAAAGTTTAACACTGAACTAACGTAACAGTAGTAGATTCAGAGGTAGGGTTCCGAGGGTCTGACCTCCAGCACACACACACACACACTTTATATCTACCCATTATATTTTACATTCGTGTATCACTTGCTGGTATTGTAGGAAACAGCGGGATTATATGCTACACCGAGAGTCGAAGCTCGGTCACAAAGTACCCCAGATATGGATGGGTAGTGGGTGAAAATCTGGCGAGAAATAAATTACGGTTGTCGAGGTAACGCGCAACAGCTATGAACTGCCGATGATTAGGCACCAATTCGTTAGCCATTACGGGTATGCCTTCATTTATTATCATCATCATCATTTATTTATTTATTTATTTATTTATTTATTTATTTATTTATTTATTTATTTATTTATTTATTGTATATTAGAGATTCAATGTATAAAAATGCAATGTAGTTTTTCAAAAAATAATTATATTATTAGTACACTGTATATTAAGTAAACCAATATATAACTAGAGCTGTTTCTAGAGAGTCAAATACTCCCGACCCCAACGTTTAATATAAGTAGATTAATTGTGTAAGTAATGGGGTTCTGAGTGGGTTTGTTGCAGAGCAACTGAACAAGATACAGTAAAGTAACAATGTTCTAGTTGGTGTCTTCCGGGAATGTCAACATTATGAAAAATCATATTCCGGGAATGCCAACATGCAAAGTACAATAGGTGTTGTGATAGTATTTATTCTGTTGCTTTAAGGGGTTAAGAACAGGTAATTCGATGTTATTCTGATAAATGCCCCTTTGATTTTTAAGTAAAAATATATTGTAAATGTGTAAATGCCCCTTTTAATTTTTAAGTAAAAACATACTGTATTATAAAACAATAACAAACAGAATTTTTAAAAAAAATATATATTTTATTTTATTTTATTGCATGAAATTAAAAAATTGTTTAATTTTTTATTGCAATTTTCCTTTCATTTTATTACTTTGAAATTCAAAATTTTATTCATTATATGGTGCAAGATATAAGCATTTTACCAGGGTAGGTACGGTAATCTCACACTTTAATGAACCTATTCGGAACTTGTTTATACAACAATGAACCTTATTCCGGGAATGCCAACAAACAAATTATACATTTTTTACCTAAATTTTTAAATGTTGGCATTCCCGGAATGAACCTTCTAGTTCACTGCTGGTGACCTGTTGGTGCCATATAAACATAGGAATCTCTTAAAATCCGGGTTGCTGTGTTGTATTGGACTGTTTGACGGTTTTGATTGCTATATTTTTCCATTCACTGACTCTTTGGAATAGGTCACTTAGTAGTTGTTATTAGTACTGATAGCAGTATATCACAGATTTCTGGGATAAAACCCATGCTAGACTTCCGACTCAGAAAATGTTCAAATATTCTCTTAAATATTTTGAATGTTTTGCTAGGCACATGTCGCTCATTTAACATACCTTCCTTATTTAGAAGAATAAATTGAACTTTTAAAAGCAGTCTACACACATATACTGTAAGATGGAAATTAATGCGAGGGTAAATTTTTCGCGAAATAAGCGAAAATTTTACCCACGCGAAAATGTCTACCATACAGGTTAATATAACTGGCTTGTACCGGTTAAAGATTTATTATGTAGACACTGGTTCAATGATATATGGTTACAACAGTCTGTTTCTGATACAAAATATTTTAGGCATCTTTACCAGTGTTATAAAGGATAACTTTTTACAAACTTCTTTTTCATTTTTTAATAATTCTTCAAAGTGTGACTTGTATAGACATATAGTTGATAGGTTCTATTTACAATTTTATTTACGTAAACCTTTGTCATATAAATACCAAAAATACTGTGTCAATACAGATTGTCATCACATGATTTATTAATTGAAAAGGGAAGGTATAATAATATAGAAAGAAACAGAAGGGTGTGTTTTTGTAAATCAAATGAAATTGAAGATGTTTTTTCACTTTGTTTTAATTTGTCCTTACTATTTAAGTTTTTGTAAACAATATACAAAACAATATTACTGGGTTAGTCCATCTGTTTTCAAGCTAGTTCAACTTTTTAGTATTCAAAATTCAAAACAATTAAGAAATTTAGCAAAATATTTATTTGAAGCAGTGTTGCTAAGAAAATCTTATGTCACTTAATTATTATGTACTTTCATATTATGTATTTTCAATAGACAAACTTAACAATGTATAAAGTAATATTTATTTATGTTAATCCTCCCATGTGAATATTATTATTATTATCATTATTTATTTATTTGTTCTTCATACTTTTCAAATTTTATGTTTGCCTATGATTTGTTACTTATGGCTGAATAAAGAAAGAATGTCACATGTATATAGTATGTACACCCATCACATACACCCATCACATGTATAGTATATACACCCATCACATACACCAATCACATGTATATAGTATATACACCCATCACATACACCCATCACATGTATATAGATATACACATCACATACACCAATCACATGTATATAGTATATACACCCATCACATACACCCATCACATGTATATAGTATATACACCCATCACATACACCCATCACATGTATATAGTATATACACCCATCACATACACCAATCACATGTATATAGTATATACACCAATCACATACACCCATCACATGTATATAGTATATACACCCATCACATACACCAATCACATGTATATAGTATATACACCATCACATACATCAATCACATGTATATAGTATATACACCCATCACATACACCAATAACGTATATAGTATATACACCCATCACATGTATATAGTATATACACCCATCACATACACCATCACATGTTATTGTATATACACCCATCACATGTATATAGTATACACCCATCACATGTATATAGTATAAACCCATCACCACACCAATCACATGTATATATTATATACACCCATCACATACCCATCACATGTATATAGTATATACACCCATCACATGTATATAGTATATACACCCATCACATGTATATAGTATGTACACCATCAATACACCCATCACATGTATATAGTATATACACCCATCACATACACCAATCACATGTATATAGTATAACACCCATCACATGTATATAGTATATACACCCATCACATGTATATAGTATACACCCATCATGTATATAGTATATACACCCATCACATGTACTAGTATGTACACCCATCAATACACCCATCACATGTATATAGTATATACCCATCACATACACCCATCACATGTATATAGTATATACACCCATCACATGTATATAGTATGTACACCCATCAATGCACCCATCACATGTATATAGTATATACACCAATCACATGTATATAGTATATACACCCATCACATACACCAATCACATGTATATAGTATATACACCCATCACATACACCAATCACATGTATATAGTATATACACCCATCACATACACCAATCACATGTATTGTATATACACCCATCACATGTATATAGTATATACACCCATCACATACACCAATCACATGTATATAGTATATACACCCATCACATAATCCAATCACATGTATATAGTATATACATCCATCACATACACCAATCACGTATATAGTATATACACCCATCACATGTATATAGTATATACACCCATCACATACACCAATCACATGTATATAGTATATACACCCATCACATGTATATAGTATATACACCATCACATACACCAATCAATGTATATAGTATATACACCCATCACATACACCAATCACATGTATTGTATATACACCCATCACATGTATATAGTATATACACCCATCACATACACCAATCACATGTATATAGTATATACACCCATCACATAATCCAATCACATGTATATAGTATATACACCCATCACATACACCAATCACGTATATAGTATTACACCCATCACATGTAAATAGTATATACACCCATCACATACACCAATCACATGTATATAGTATATACACCCATCACATGTATATAGTATATACACCCATCACATACACCAATCACATGTATATAGTATATACACCCATCACATACACCAATCACATGTATATAGTATATACACCCATCACATGTATATAGTATATACACCCATCACATGTATATAGTATTTGCACATATCACATACACCCATCACATGTATATAGTATGTACACCCATCAATACACCCATCACATGTATATAGTATATACACCCATCACATACACCAATCACATGTATATAGTATATACACCCATCACATACACCAATCACATGTATATAGTATATACACCCATCACATGTATATAGTATATACACCCATCACATGTATATAGTATGTACACCCATCAATACACCCATCACATGTATATAGTATATACACCCATCACATACACCAATCACATGTATATAGTATATACACCCATCACATACACCAATCACATGTATATAGTATATACACCCATCACATGTATATAGTATTTGCACCCATCACATACACCCATCACATGTATATATAGTATATACACCCATCAATACACCCATCACATGTATATAGTATAAACACCCATCAATACACCCATCACATGTATATAGTATATACACCCATCACATACACCCATCACATGTATATAGTATATACACTCATCACATACACCCATCACATGTATATAGTATATACACCCATCACATGTATAGTATGTACACCCATCACATGTATATAGTATATACACCCATCACATACACCCATCACATGTATATTGTATATACACCCATCACATACACCCAATCACATGTATATAGTATATACACCCATCACATACACCCATCACATGTATATGTATATACACCCATCACATGTATATAGTATATACACCCATCACATGTATATAGTATGTACACCCATCATACACCCATCACATGTATATAGTATATACACCCATCACAACACCAATCACATGTATATAGTATATACAACCATCACATACACCAATCACATGTATATAGTATATACACCCATCACATACACCAATCACATGTATATAGTATATACACCCATCACATGTATATAGTATATACACCCACAATACACCAATCACATGTATATAGTATATACACCCATCACATACACCAATCACATGTATTGTATATACACCCATCACATGTATATAGTATATACACCCATCACATACACCAATCACATGTATATAGTATATACACCCATGACATAATCCAATCACATGTATACAGTATATACACCCATCACATACACCAATCACGTATCTAGTATATACACCCATCACATGTATATAGTATATACACCCATCACATACACCAATCACATGATATAGTATATACACCCATCACATGTATATAGTATATACACCCATCACATACACCATCACATGTATATAGTATATACACCCATCACATACACCAATCACATGTATATAGTATATACACCCATCACATGTATATAGTAATAACATCATGTAATAGTATTTGCACATATCACATACACCAATCACATGTATATAGTATGACACCCATCAATACACCCATCACATGTATATAGTATATACACCATCACATACACAATCACATGTATATAGTATATACACCATCACATACACCAATCACATATAGTATACACCCACATGTATTATAGTATATACACCCATCACATGTATATAGTATATACACCCATCACATGTATATAGTATTTGCACACACACACATCACATGTATATATAGTAATACACCCATCATACACCCATCACATTATATAGTATAAACACCCATCAATACACCCATCACATGTATAGTATATACACCCATCACATACACCCATCACATGTATATAGATATACACTCATCACATACACCCATCACATGTATATAGTATATCACCCATCACATGTATAGTATGTACACCATCAATACCATCACATGTATATAGATATACACCCATCACATACCCATCACATGTTATAGTATATACACCCATCACATACACCATCACATGTATATAGTATATACACCCATCACATACACCAATCACATGTATATAGTATATACACCCATCACATGTATAGATATACACCATCAATACACCTCACATGTATATAGTATATACACCCATCACATACACAATCACGTATAAGTAAATACCACCCATCACATGATATAGTATATAAACCCATCACATGTATATAGTATGTACACCATCAATACACCATCACATGTATATAGTATATACACCCATCACATACACCAATCACATGTATATAGTATATACACCCATCACATGTATATAGTATAACACCCATCACATGTATATAGATATACACCCATCACATGTATAGTATATACACCCATCACATGTATATAGTATGACACCCATCAATACACCCATCACATGTATATAGTATATACACCCATCACATACACCATCACATGTATATAGTATATACACCATCACATGTATATAGTATGTACACCATCAACACCCATCACATGTATAGTATAACACCAATCACATGTATATAGTATATACACCACATACACAATCACATGTATATAGTATATACACCCACACATACACCAATCACATGTATATAGTATATACACCATCACATACACCCAATCACATGTATGGTATATACACCCATCACATGTATATAGTATATACACCCTCACATACACCAATCAATGATATAGTATATACACCCATCACATATCCAATCACATGTATATAGTATATACATCCATCACATACACCAATCACGTATATAGTATATACACCCATCACATGTATATAGTATATACACCCATCACATACACCAATCACATGTATATAGTATATACACCCATCACATGTATATAGTATATACACCCATCACATACACCAATCACATGTATATAGTATATACACCCATCACATACACCAATCACATGTATTGTATATACACCCATCACATGTATATAGTATATACACCCATCACATACACCAATCACATGTATATAGTATATACACCCATCACATAATCCAATCACATGTATATAGTATATACACCCATCACATACACCAATCACGTATATAGTAAATACACCCATCACATGTAAATAGTATATACACCCATCACATACACCAATCACATGTATATAGTATATACACCCATCACATGTATATAGTATATACACCCATCACATACACCAATCACATGTATATAGTATATACACCCATCACATACACCAATCACATGTATATAGTATATACACCCATCACATGTATATAGTATATACACCCATCACATGTATATAGTATTTGCACATATCACATACACCATCACATGTATATAGTATGTACACCATCAATACACCCATCACATGTATATAGTATATACACCCATCACATACACCAATCACATGTATATAGTATATACACCCATCACATACACCAATCACATGTCTATAGTATATACACCCATCACATGTATATATTATATACACCCATCACATGTATATAGTATGTACACCCATCAATACACCCATCACATGTATATAGTATATACACCCATCACATACACCAATCACATGTATATAGTATATACACCCATCACATACACCAATCACATGTATATAGTATATACACCCATCACATGTATATAGTATTTGCACCCATCACATACACCCATCACATGTATATATAGTATAAACACCATCAATACACCATCACATATATAGTATAACACACCATCAATACACCCATCACATGTATATAGTATATACACCCATCACTTACACCCATCACATGTATATAGTATATACACTCATCACATACACCCATCACATGTATATAGTATATACACCCATCACATGTATAGTATGTACACCCATCAATACACCCATCACATGTATATAGTATATACACCCATCACATACACCCATCACATGTATATTGTATATACACCCATCACATACACCAATCACATGTATATAGTATATACACCCATCACATACACCCATCACATGTATATAGTTATACACCCATCACATGTATATAGTATATACACCCATCACATGTATATAGTATGTACACCCATCAATACACCCATCACATGTATATAGTATATACACCCATCACATACACCAATCACATGTATATAGTATATACAACCATCACATACACCAATCACATGTATATAGTATATACACCCATCACATACACCAATCACATGTATATAGTATATCACCATCACATGTATATAGTATATACACCCATTACATACACCAATCACATGTATATAGTATATACACCACATCACATCCAATCACATGTAGTATATTACACACACATGTAATAGTATATACACCCATCACATACACCCATCACAT
>CM037865.1:18608427-18748427 GCA_021292105.1 Anadara kagoshimensis
CTATATGGGAGGATATATATTGAACATCTAGTGAAGTCACCTCCGCTCTATGGGAGGATATATTATCAACATCTAGTGAAGTCACCTCTGCTATATGGGGGTATTTATAATCAACATCTAGTGAAGTCACCTCCGCTATATGGGAGGATATATATTGAACATCTAGTGAAGTCACCTCCGATATATGGGAGGATATATAATCAACATCTAGTGAAGTCACCTCTGCTATATTGGGGTATTTATAATCAACATCTAGTAAAGTCACCTCCGCTATATGGGAGGATATATATTGAACATCAAGTGAAGTCACCTCCGCTATATGGGAGGATATATTATCAACATCTAGTGAAGTCACCTCTGCTATATTGGGGTATTTATAATCAACATCTAGTGTAGTCACCTTTGCTATCCTTGGGTATTTATAATCAACATCTAGTGAAGTCACCTCTGCTATATGGGGGTATTTATAAACAACATCTAGTGAAGTCACCTTTGCTATATGGGGGTATTTATAATCAACATCTAGTGAAGTCACCTCCGCTATATGGGAGGATATATAATCAACATCTAGTGAAGTCACCTCTGCTATATGGGGGTATTTTATCAACATCTAGTGAAGTCACCTTTGCTATAAGGGAGGATATATAGTCACATCTAGTGAAGTCACCTCTGCTATATGGGGTATTTATAATCAATATCTAGTGAAGTCACCTTTGCTATACGGGAGGATATATAATCACATCTAGTGAAGTCACCTCTGCTATATTGGGGCATTTATAATCAACATCTAGTGTATCACCTTTGCTATACGGGGGGATATATAATCAACATCTAGTGAAGTCACCTCTGCTATATGGGGTATTTATAATCAACATCTAGTGGAGTCCCTTTGATATACGGAGGATATATAGTCAACATCTAGTGAAGTCACCTCTGCTATATGGGGGTATTTAAATTATATCTAGTGAGTCACCTTTGCTATACGGGAGGATATATATTGAACATCTAGTGAAGTCACCTCCGCTATATGGGAGGATATATAATCAACATCTAGTGAAGTCACCTTTGCTATACGGGAGGATATATAATCAACATCTAGTGAAGTCACCTCTGCTATATTGGGTATATATAATCAACATCTAGTGAAGTCACCTCTGCTATATGGGAGGATATATATTGAACATCTAGTGAAGTCACCTCCGCTATATGGGAGGATATATTATCAACATCTAGTGAAGTCACCTCTGCTATATTGGGGTATTTATAATCAACATCTAGCGAAGTCACCTCCGCTATATGGGAGGATATATATTGAACATCTAGTGAAGTCACCTCTGCTATATGGGAGGATATATAATCAACATCTAGTGAAGTCACCTCTGCTATATGGGGGTATTTATAATCAACATCTAGTGAAGTCACCTCCGCTATATGGGAGGATATATAATCAACATCTAGTGAAGTCACCTCTGCTATATGGGGGTATTTATAATCAACATCTAGTGAAGTCACCTCCGCTATATGGGAGGATATATAATCAACATCTAGTGATGTCACCTCTGCTATATGGGGGTATTTATAATCAATATCTAGTGAAGTCACCTTTGCTATACGGGAGGATATATAGTCAACATCTAGTGAAGTTACCTCTGCTATATGGGGGTATTTATAATCAATATGTAGTGAAGTCAACTCCGCTATATGGGAGGATATATTATCAACATCTAGTGAAGTCACCTCTGCTATATTGGGGTATTTATAATCAACATCTAGTGAAGTCACCTTTGCTATACGGGAGGATATATAATCAACATCTAGTGAAGTCACCTCTGCTATATTGGGTATTTATAATCAACATCTAGTGAAGTCACCTCCGCTATATGGGAGGATATATAATCAACATCTAGTGAAGTCACCTCTGCTATATGGGGGTATTTATAATCAACATCTAGTGAAGTCACCTTTGCTATACGGGAGGATATATAGTCAACATCTAGTGAAGTCACCTCTGCTATATGGGGGTATTTATAATCAATCTAGTGAAGTCACCTTTGCTATACGGAGGATATATAATCAACATCTAGTGAAGTCACCTCTGCTATATGGAGGATATATATTGAACATCTAGTGAAGTCACCTCTGCTATATTGGGTATATATAATCAACATCTAGTGAAGTCACCTCTGCTTTATGGGGGTATTTAATCACATATAGTGAAGTACCTTTGCTATACGGAGGATATATAATCAACATCTAGTGAAGTCACCTCTGCTATATTGGGTATTTATAATCAACATCTAGTGAAGTCACCTCCGCTATATGGGAGGATATATATTGAACATCTAGTGAAGTCACCTCCGCTATATGGGAGGATATATATTGAACATCTAGTGAAGTCACCTCTGCTATATTGGGGTATTTATAATCAACATCTAGTGTAGTCACCTTTGCTATACGGAGGATATATAATCAATATCTAGTGAAGTCACCTCTGCTATATGGGAGTATTTATAATCAACATCTAGTGAGTCACCTTTGCTATATGGGAGGATATATAGTCAACATCTAGTGAAGTCACCTCCGCTATATGGGAGGATATATATTGAACATGTAGTGAAGTCACCTCCGCTATATGGGAGGATATATTATCAACATCTAGTGAAGTCACCTCTGTATATGGGGGTATTTATAATCAACATCTAGTGAAGTCCCTCCGCTATATGGGAGGATATATAATCAACATCTAGTGAAGTCACCTCTGCTATATGTGGGTATTTATAATCACATCTAGTGAAGTCACCTTTGCTATACGGGAGGATATATAGTCAACATCTAGTGAAGTCACCTCTGCTATATGGGGGTATTGATAATCAACATCTAGTGAAGTCACCTCCGCTATATGGGAGGATATATAATCAACATCTAGTGAAGTCACCTCTGCTATATGGGGGTATTTATAATCAACATCTAGTGAAGTCACCTTTGCTATAAGGGAGGATATATAGTCAATATCTAGTGAAGTCACCTCTGCTATATGGGGGTATTTATAATCAATATCTAGTGAAGTCACCTTTGCTATACGGGAGGATATATAATCAACATCTAGTGAAGTCACCTCTGCTATATTGGGGTATTTATAATCAACATCTAGTGTAGTCACCTTTGCTATACGGGGGGATATATAATCAACATCTAGTGAAGTCACCTCTGCTATATGGGGGTATTTATAATCAACATCTAGTGGAGTCACCTTTGATATACGGGAGGATATATAGTCAACATCTAGTGAAGTCACCTCTGCTATATGGGGGTATTTATAATTAATATCTAGTGAAGTCACCTTTGCTATACGGGAGGATATATATTGAACATCTAGTGAAGTCACCTCCGCTATATGGGAGGATATATAATCAACATCTAGTGAAGTCACCTTTGCTATACGGGAGGATATATAATCAACATCTAGTGAAGTCACCTCTGCTATATGGGTATATAATCAACATCTAGTGAAGTCACCTCTGCTATATGGGAGGATATATATTGAACATCTCTAGTGAAGTCACCTCCGCTATATGGAGGATATATATCAACATCTAGTGAAGTCACCTCTGCTATATTGGGGTATTTATAACAACATCTAGCGAAGTCACCTCCGCTATATGGGAGGATATTATTTAACATCTAGTGAAGTCACATCTGCTATATGGGAGGATATATAATAAACATCTAGTGAAGTCACCTCTGCTATATGGGGGTATTTATAATCAACATCTAGTGAAGTCACCTCCGCTATATGGGAGGATATATATCAACATCTAGTGAAGTCACTCTGCTATATGGGGGTATTTATAATCAACATCTAGTGAAGTCACCTCCGCTATATGGGAGGATATATAATCAACATCTAGTGATGTCACCTCTGCTATATGAGGGTATTTATAATCATATCTAGTGAAGTCACCTTTGCTATACGGAGGATATATAGTCAACATCTAGTGAAGTTACCTCTGCTATATGGGGTATTTATAATCAATATGTAGTGAAGTCACCTTTGATATACGGGAGGATATATATCAACATCTAGTGAAGTCACCTCTGCTATATTGGGGTATTTATAATCAACATCTAGTGAAGTCACCTTTGCTATACGGGAGGATATATAATCAACATCTAGTGAAGTCACCTCTGCTATATTGGGTATTTATAATCAACATCTAGTGAAGTCACCTCCGCTATATGGGAGGATATATAATCAACATCTAGTGAAGTCACCTCTGCTATATGGGGGTATTTATAATCAACATCTAGTGAAGTCACCTTTGCTATACGGGAGGATATATAGTCAACATCTAGTGAAGTCACCTCTGCTATATGGGGGTATTTATAATCAACATCTAGTGAAGTCACCTTTGCTATACGGGAGGATATATAATCAACATCTAGTGAAGTCACCTCTGCTATATGGGAGGATATATATTGAACATCTAGTGAAGTCACCTCTGCTATATTGGGTATATATAATCAACATCTAGTGAAGTCACCTCTGCTATATGGGGGTATTTATAATCAACATATAGTGAAGTAACCTTTGCTATACGGGAGGATATATAATCAACATCTAGTGAAGTCACCTCTGCTATATTGGGGTATTTATAATCAACATCTAGTGAAGTCACCTCCGCTATATGGGAGGATATATATTGAACATCTAGTGAAGTCACCTCCGCTATATGGGAGGATATATATTGAACATCTAGTGAAGTCACCTCTGCTATATTGGGGTATTTATAATCAACATCTAGTGTAGTCACCTTTGCTATACGGGAGGATATAAAATCAACATCTAGTGAAGTCACCTCTGCTATATGGGAGTATTTATAATCAACATCTAGTGAAGTCACCTTTGCTATATGGGAGGATATAGTCAACATCTAGTGAAGTCACCTCCGCTATATGGGAGGATATATATTGAACATGTAGTGAAGTCACCTCCGCTATATGGAGGATATAATATCAACATCTAGTGAAGTCACCTCTGCTATATGGGGGTATTTATAATCAACATCTAGTGAAGTCACCTCCGCTATATGGGAGGATATATAATCAACATCTAGTGAAGTCACCTCTGCTATTTGTGGGTATTTATAATCAACATCTAGTGAATCACCTTTGCTATACGGGAGGATATATAGTCAACATCTAGTGAAGTCACCTCTGCTATATGGGGGTATTTATAATCAACATCTAGTGAAGTCACCTCCGCTATATGGGAGGATATATAATCAACATCTAGTGAAGTCACCTCTGCTATATGGGGGTATTTATAATCAACATCTAGTGAAGTCACCTCCGCTATATGGAAGGATATATAATCAACATCTAGTGATGTCACCTCTGCTATATGGGGGTATTTATAATCAACATCTAGTGAAGTCACCTTTGCTATACAGGAGGATATATAATCAACATCTAGTGAAGTCACCTCTGCTATATTGGGTATTTATAATCAACATCTAGTGAAGTCACCTCTGCTATATGGGGGTATTTATAATCAACATCTAGTGAAGTCACCTACGCTATATGGGGATATAATCAACATCTAGTGAAGTCACCTCTGCTATATTGGGTATTTATAATCAACATCTAGTAAAGTCACCTCCGCTATATGGGAGGATATATATTGAACATCTAGTGAAGTCACCTCCGCTATATGGGAGGATATAATATCAACATCTAGTGAAGTCACCTCTGCTATATGGGGGTATTATAATCAACATCTAGTGTAGTCACCTTTGCTATACGGGGAGGATATATAATCAACATCTTGTAAGTCACCTTATTATTATTATTATTATTATTATTATTATTGTTCAACTTATCCTAAAATTAGTAAAATTATATTGTAAAAAAGAATGGGAAAAATCGAATGTGCCACAATCAAAATAATTTCATTAATGGGTATAAATGTGAATGATATATTTGAAACAATTCATATTTTACTACTTCAAGCCATGCAATAAAATAAATATCACTTTATATTAGGTGTTTCCATATTAGGTTAGTCTATATTAAGGCAAATTTTGGCGAGGAAACTACATTTACAGAACACGAAGAAGTACAAACTAGTCGATAAACCGAGGTGACTTCACTAGATGTTGTTTAGACAAATCGATATGAATATGGAGCCGGAGGACATTGGAGACATCAGACAATGATTTTGAGCGTTGCAGGATATTCATCATGATCAGATGAAAATGTCAGGTAAGGACGATAAGACCATGTATTTTGTTTATGTGTAAACTTTGTGAAACCAGACAAAGTGATTACTCGAAGTAATTCCGAGATTAGGGTGTATACGAGTCCAACTATGTTAACTGAATTATATTCTGTATCTGAATTGCATATGATCCGCACAAGTTGACGGTTGTCCTCTGATCTTCACACGTTTATTTTCACACAACCTATTCATTTTAAACTTCACAAGACCAATTACGGCACGTCAGTTTAAAAACTTGTGTGGTAGGATTTAGCGTACCGCTTTGAATTCGTACCCATAATAAAGTAACCATTTCTTTACCAAATTATTTTTTGAGTAAATACAAATAAAATAAAGCTACTATGCACAGGCATGTCGAAAGTTAAACACTGAGCTGCCCAACTCTCGGCCCCTCGGCAACAGTTGTCCCATGTACAACTTGGCAATTCATTTGGTCCTTTGGTTTTTTGACTTATCCACAATGAGGCAGCTCATTCGATAATGACACGGCTTTAAGTTCAAGCTTTTTTTTTTAGATAATTAAATAATAAAAATAAATGACAAAAATGTAAATAAAATTAATGCCAGGACGGTGGAGTACCTGATTATTTTCAGAATTTTCTGAATCTTTTATTCCATTAATGGCATTATCATGGATCCAAAAAAACTGGCCAACTGCCATCACAGTTCTTTTGATTAAATCACATCAGGTGTCAATACACAACTTTCAACACCTTTTGGTGTTCACTGACAGTGTTGCTATAATCAGTAGCCCAACGTGTGTTTCCCCCTTATTTTTCAGTCTTACTTTTAGTGTTTTCTTGATGGACCTTGCTATTTCCAAGAACATTCTATCAGTTACTGAGCTATGTCCATCTCCCACTCAGAAGTGAGATTCTAACCTAGGTATTGAGAGACACTGATCTGTAACAGTAAGCTTGTGTTTTATCGATTTAGACAACTTCATCATCAAGGACCTTAGCTTCACGGTATAAAAATTACATTGTCAGCTCAATAGGTTTTTTCAGGTACTCTGATTTCCTCCACCCTCTCAGAATTAAAACCTTCAGAATTTATCTCTTTTTTTATACCATAAGATTAAGAATCTTGAGCGGGGTATTATACAGTGTTACTCCACTTATTCAGAAACCACTGCAGTAGCTCAATCATTGGACTGCTTGCTCCATATGTGGGAGGTTGTGGGTTCCAATCCCAGCCACTAGAAAATAGGTACTGGCTGTTATTTTACTAAGAAATCAATGTTAAGAAATGAAGAGACCTTAAAAATTTATGTCCCGTGCCACGACAGGTGTGGTACATAAAAAAAAGCTCACCGCACCTGGTCCCGAGAACATCAAAATTATCTGCCACTTCACCAATAGCTGGTGATGTCTCAATATAAAAGACATGTAAAAACATTTCAACCGATCACTCATTCGATCCACTCATTCAGATATACAACTATTTTAAATCTGTCTGCATGGGTTTCATTTATTCATCTATTTGATCATGTTGATCACTGATGAGTTTTTAAATATTTATGTACTTATTTATATAATTTAATCAGAATTTGTATTTCTTAAAATCTACTTCTATCCTGGAATAGAATGTGTTGCTTTGTGGTCTGTTTTAATTTTCTGTTGCAGCATTGATGATTCATAGACTAAATCCACCAATCATTATACAGCTGGGTTGGATGTCAGCAATTTGACAGCCTGAAACATGATCTTGAAGAATCTTGACTGGGAAGTAATTAAATATAAAACACCATTACTCCACCCCATCAAGATAAGTGATAGAATCTTAACGGGTATGAAGCATCAATACTTAAAGTGTAAGTTAAACGATTTTCGATAATTTGAGTATTAACAGTAAATGCCGTAATTAAAACAATGTCGAAAACCCCGTGATCGTACATGGTCTCCTTTTCGAGATATACGTGGTGAAACCTCCAATTTTGCACCTGGAAAAATTTGTAATCAAGCCTGTACAGGCAACTTCCGGTTTTCGACGATCACACTTGTGACGTCATCAATAAGTACATGTAGCGCGAAAGTGCGCGTGATGCACTAACAACTGTCTGGGTTACAACGACTGAAAGGTGCGCTTCAGCTCTCCAATCAACGGCGGAATTTACGGGAATACAAAATACTGACAGACTTCAAGGTGTAAACATGACAGAACATTCAGTAAATTTTACGAGCCATACGAAACTGCGAGGTGGAAAATGTATCAGATTCACAGTGGCGGATCCAGGATTCTATGTTAGGGGGGGCACACTTATTAACCTTAAATTAACCTTACATTACCCATGATTCTATGTTAGGGGGGTGGACACACTGACAAATTTTTAAATTGTGTTTGGGGACAAAGGCTCTGTAAAGCAGTTCATATCCCGTGTTGTATACTAACTAGTGTGCTGAGGAAGGAGCAGGTGATGGTTGCGACATTGGCAAGTGAGATTTTTGGGGTCTTCAGATTTTAATTTTCAGATTCACTCAGAGGATTTAAGAAAATCATTTTTCTAGGGTGTTTTCTAGCATATGCATCCACGATTTCATCTAGGTTAAGAGGTATATCTTTGTGAACAAATAAGAGAACTAAGGCATTAAACCTGTCCTCTCCCATGGTACTCCTTTCAGCACTTTTTACATATTTCAAAGAAGTTTGATCGTTCTACTCCGCTTGTTGTAACTGAGTGTAAAAGTAGCAGATGCAGAATAACATTGATATTTGGGAACATTTTTGGAGTAAACACACTGCTCTGTAGAGTATCGGTAATAGAACTTGGTTTCTTTTCTTCATTTCTCCATGTCTGATTCCAAAGTTTGATTTCTTTGGAAAAATTGTCAGGTGAAGGCATGTCAGACTGGAATAATTCTAAGATAGATTCAGTAGTTTGTTGATCTAGATTGACTAGATTGCTGGGAAGGAGATTTAAAGTTTTTACTGCTTTATGTGTGAGGTCATTAAACCTCAAGGATAGTTGCTGATTTAATGAATCTACAAAGAAAGATATATATTTAGGCGATAATATTCAGATGGAGAGTTTGCAGAAATATTGGACCTTTGGGTTTGACGACCACATATTCTAGGAATTGAAATTGTTGTGTTTGCTTTGTTTGCCATTACGACACAGGTTTCAAAAAGGGACTCGAACTCCCTTGTATTATTTCTTGCCTCACTTATAACATTACGTACATGAGAAACCATTCCATATCCCTGAATGACATCAAGAGAGGTACCTTGAAGCTGAACACTTAAACCTCTGATATATCCAAAGAAGTGGATGACCGTGTCAAATGCCACTATGAAAACCGAGTCAGTAATTTTCTTCATAAGACCATACGCTTCACCAGATGTCTTCGTGTCCCAATCAGTCTCTCTCATGGATATATTATCCAAACACTCCAGAATGCACTCGTACAGTTCGTGAAATTCTATGAGTGTTGTATGTTTTTAACCCAGCGTGTCTGACAGAACAACTTTATTTTCTTTTTCTTCTTCGCATTATCTTGATGCAACATATTCCACGAGTCAATTACGGCTTCTAGTCGTCTGCTCCGCTTTGGGGAGTATTTAAAGAATATGCCGATCTGTTTAACAGTGTCTAGCATAAGATGGACTTCTTTGACATTACAAGCTTTGCAAAGAGCCAAGTTAAGATCATGACTGCAACAGTAGAAGTAAGAAGCCTTGGGTGACAACTGAATAAATCTCGCAGCACAACCAGAATGCTTGCCTGCCATGTTACCAGCCCCATCCATTGTTTGTGATCGACAATTTTGTATGTCAAGGCCTAACTTGGTGAGACACTCAACAACATTATTGCAAATAGCTTCTCCAGTTATCTTCTCACAAGAGACAAATTCCAACAATCTCTCTATTGGTTTGTTGTTTTGAGTATAACGGACAACTAATCCGAGCTGTTCCCAATTACTGCTGTCCGTTACTTCATCACACTGATATCCATAAAATGGACCACATGGTTGAGACTTTATTTCGTCAACTATCAGAGACTGAATATATTCTTTTATGCAAGCAGTAGCTCATTCTGAGCAGTCTTAGAAGTATAGCGAGCATTCTTTGCGCATGTTTTTAGATGGTTTTCAATAGTTTTGTCACCAGCATTAACTCGCAAATCTAAAAGTGCTTAAAAATTGCCTTGATTAAAACTAGATGATGTTTCATCATCTCTATGCCCTCGTAATGCAATGCCTTGTCTACCACAAAATTCTAAACATTTAATTATTGATTTCAATATTTCCCTGTTTCTTGACACGGTGAAGGAATTTGAGTCAGATATTGAAACATCAATTCGTGCTGCTGGATTTTTGTTTGTAGTTTTAAAGGCAAGTAACTTTGCCATCGAACTTTTATGATAATCACAAGTAGAATGAGATGAAAGGTCGGCCTGTGCATCTTTCCAGTTTTGATATGATTCTGATATTAATTTTTTTGGACGACGATGTGAAGTATCAGGAAAGAAGACGCACGCCAAACAAAACAAGCCGTCACACTTTTTGGAATATGCAATGAAGTCAAACTTCAAGAACCATTCATGAAGACAAGATCTGTTTACAAACCCACACTTTCGCGATTTTAATTTGTACTGCTTTGGAGGAAATTTATAGACTTGACTTGGTTTTCTGTTTTCAATCACGTACTCAATATCTCCATCTGAAAATTTCGCATTTGGAGATGTGTAATCCGATATGTCCTTTTCACTTGTACATGGCCCTTCAGAGGGTAAATCATCAGGACCATAGGAAGATGTGCAGAGGTTTGAAAACTTTTTGGAATCATCCGAAGGTGATTCTGTAATGTGGCAAGTGTCAAATGGATTTGACTTTATACATGGGAACGTGATTGTGCTTGATGTGTCTTCACGTGATAAATCAGATAATTGATCATTTGGAGAATATTCATTGCAAATTTTGCTTTTTGTCAAATTTAAGCATGGTACAAAATGATTTGGCTCCCAGTTTTCAAATCGTTATTTGTTATGTGAGTCCACATGATGTGAAGAATAGTATCAGGATCTTTGTTTTCAGAGAGAGGTTTAATTATCCCGTTATTAATATTTCTGTTGATAGCAGGGTAATCACTCTTGGATAATGCTTTGCACAGGTATTTTACATGCATTTGCAAGTGCAAAAAGATGAACAACAGAACAATATGTTCCACTTTTGATGGTTTTGAGAATTTCCCTTTCAAGAACTTTATGAACATTGCCAAAAACAACATTTTCATCACTGGCGGATGACATAATAATATAATCAATGCAAGGTTCACTTGTGCCAAGCATTTTTTTATAAGTATTTTCATCGCAATATAGATGAAAATTTGATGTTAATTCAACTATAGTTCGAACACGGCATTCGATGTGATGCGATTCAGACCCATATAAGGCTAATGAAATGGACCCGAAAAGGCAATTACCGTCACCATATACTTTAACTGGAGTTAAATCGCTAGGTGCGTCAGGTGGATAAAGACTCCTTGCGACAACATCTTCTTCTATGGATGGAATTTTGACATTTTGCAATGGAGATGGCAGGGGTGTTCTTTTAATGAATTGCGTTTGAAAATTAACTGCAAATTTAAATGTTTGCCAGCCTTTTGAACTTGCTGATAAAAGCTGATTGTATATTTTGGTAAAATGATCAAAATGGAATGAAGTCATCTTTAATATTATACTTTATTTGATTTTAGTATTTTGTTAAATACAAGACTTGAAGTAATATACGTGGGATAACTATGGCAATAATGCAACAATATCTCGTCACTCAGTAATGTTTTCAAATTAAATGATGCGTAACTCAGTTTAAAAATTAATCTCAGAAAAGTCTGAATAATAATAAGTGACAAGAACTATGCGACTACTAACACGAAGTGCATCCAGATCAGACTTTCGGAGTCACAAAGTCATTCGCCGGCGTTCTTTACCACTTCAGCGTTCTTTCACTTCAGTGAAGTCAAACGCTGACCGCCAGAGGGTGTATTCAATACCCCCTCTGGCGGTCAGCGTTCTTTTATAGCTTCATACATATTCTCACATTTATGTGAGATTCAATGGGTGTACCACTTCAGTGAAGTCGAACGCTGACCGCCAGAGGGGGTTATTTTCGCCCTCTGGCGGTCAGCGTTCTTGTACATGTATCGCTTCAGACATATTCTCAAGTTTATGTGAGAATGGCGTTTCTTTACCACTTCCATAGCCGTGTGCTAATTCATATTTATATTTACACAATGCAATTTTATTTTATGGATTTTACGAATTCTTATTAAGAATAACAAGATTTAGTTCTATAATTTTAGGGGGGGGCACAGGCCGGGTGTGCCCCCGTCTGGATCCGCGCCTGATTCATCAGAAGAAACTGTCTGACAGGGTTAATGCTGTACATGGTAGTGTATATTGTAATTTTTACGAATTTTCTCATTTTTTTTACAGCACATCTACAGTGTATTGTCATTTTTTTTATTTCCTTGCGTTTGAGGGTCAATGTTTAAAGGAAGTAGGTGTCTATGTGTCACAACCACACCACATGCACGTATTAGTACAGGTTACCGGTTCCACATACCACAATCATGACAATGACCAGCTGACAATCCTATTATTTTGCCTTATACGGGTACAAATTCCAATGCATTCTGGGGTTTTAGGTTTACATTTGCATAGGTTGTTATAACCACTTGCTTGTTGAGAATATAATATAGTGCGATATGAAGTTACTGGTTGGCTACTTGCCTTAGGTTTGAACCCCATAATCCTTACTTTCACAACTTGAGCTGATCAGCTAGTGTCAGTTTCAACATGTCAAAACATCATTTCTTAATTATAATAAAAATAATAATAATTATAAATCTGTTAAAGTCTAGTTTTAAAACATCACCACTCAGGATTATATTTATTGTAAATTGAAAAAAATGTATTTGATTATTCTTTTCTGTTACATGGGTATCTAAGGAAGACATTCAACATATCCATCATTAATCAGTTTGTGCTGTTTAATAGGTATACAGTGGGGAGGATGTACAATTTTGTATCAGGCAGATGAATTGAAATATCCATAATCTGTGAATACCCAACCTCATGTGTGTATGCAAATCACTTGTTTTATATCCTGACTGGATAATAGCTGTTATCCAATTTGTGGTCAAGACAGTCTAATGACCATCTTGTTCTCTGGCAAATATGACATTGTCCAACTTTCTTTCCAGAAAAACTTATTACACATGTATATGGTTAATCTGCTGTTGTATCTATCTGTTTTACCCTACCATACACTCTTGATAGCATGTCCTACACCAGGTATCAATTATGTGTCTAATTATGTTGGGTTAGATTTAAATGTAAAACAAAATGTTTTCAAACAATCAAAATTCATTGCACTTTAAATTAATTGGTATACATAATTATGACATAGCAGAAATTAATGGTTAATTATTTCATTGTTTTCAATGAAGCCTTTTTTAATACTTAAAATATTTCTCTTTTCAGATAAAACAAATTGCATAAAAAGATAATGAAGGCTTAACAAATACAGTATAGCAGTCACATGATGGAATGTACATTGATCTGTCATGGTAACAGTAGGGTTCAAATTGACAAGATTTTGACAGTCCTTGTAATTAATGTTATTGTTTATTTAACTACTTCAGTAGATTTGGGACATATACTCAGGTGAGTGTTAATTAAGGCATATGTGACTCTTGTTTAATATATATAAATAAGGGGTTCAAAATTTCAAACATATTTTTTGAATGAAAGGTCCAGGACCTTTTGCCTTTTTTCATAGGTTCAACATAATTTTTTGAAAGACAAATATCACTGAAAGTTCCATGTGCAATTGAGTTGTAACATTTGAAAATATGTAATCATTTAAAAAAAAGTAGTATTTTCTTGTTAAGAGAAAAATTTTGGGTCCATCAGACTTTTCAAGTTTTAACTTTTAACTTTTCAAGGGTCCCAACACCCAATATATCCCTGACTAAGACAATTTTGAACCTCTGTATATTCACAGGTCTCACAGGCCAAATATGGCCAAATTCTATTTTTCATTATATTGAATAATTCAGAGTTGTATATTTATACTCAGTGCAAACAATGTTGGGGCCCACCAGAGTATATGGGAATCACCCTGTTCATCTGTCCAAATATAATGTACACTCCATATCTTCTATGTCTATGGATCAATTTTAATAAAACTTGCAACAAATGAAAACAACATGAGACAATGTGTTGCATACCAAATTAAGGTGAATATAACAAGGAATAAATCTTAAAAATGACAACTAGCAAGATGGGGGGGGGTTGTCTAAAGAGCTGCTCTAGTTATGTCAAGTAAACTTAATATATTGTGTGATTATTATCTTACATTCATGACAAATTCTTGTTTATTTTGGCTATTGTGTGATTTGTATGATCAAATTCAATAGAAAATACAGTGTATTCATTTATATTTTGATAGGTACACATTCATTGCAATACAGATTCAACCTGATATTGATAGAGAATTCAAAATTCAGAGAGGAAGTGAAACACCCGAGACAAGTTTAAAGGAAAAGAAATTATGTATAATATTTCATTTTGTACTAGTCAGCATGCATTTAATTATTTAAATTTTTTGTAGTGGTTTAATTACTTCAATATACACAGCTTAGCATTTAAAGATGACATACTGGACATGAGACAGCTGAACATCAAGTGCAAGGTCTAGATTCTCAACTACAGTTTTGCAACCACTTGACCAGATTGTTCAATAACTTTACCAAAATGCAAAAAAGATAAATTATATGTTAGCACAAATTTGTCTAATTGAAGAGTAGCAAGGTATTTTCATTACATGAATTTGTTTATGTATCATACATGTATTAAAATTATTGTTGAGAAATAGTTTGTTTTTACTACCAGTACTCAGAGTTTTTCATAGATCTTACTCAAAAACTATCTGATTGAAATTAATTTGGAAGGGGGGGGGGGTAATCAGATTTTATGGCACAGGTTCACTGCCACAAGTACATGTAACAGGTACCCACAATATTGGTACTGGCTAACTTCATCTACACAGCTATCCATAAATAACTATACAATTTTATAGTCAAATTCCATCCATATTGCCAATATATCAGAGGTTTTGCAGTATTTTGAAATGGTAATAATGATCTAAATTTTCATGTCATTTTTTTAAAACCAGTTTTCATGGAATTTATTTTTAATTTGAGAAAAAATATAAAAATCTGTGAAAAATATATTTTCAAGTTAAAAACAATATTTTACCTAAAACAACACTCAGATTTACAAACATGATATTTTGATAATGTAATTTTGTGGAGATTTTCTGCCTATAATGAAATGACCAGTTTGAAATGTGTATAAATTTATGGATAGCAGTGTATATGTAGACCTATTCCAAGGGGGTTGGTGGCACATTGGTCTCTATTACACCTTTTAATTTCAAGGCTTGAATCCCACTTGGGACTGATCCTAGTGTAAAAAATTTTGTCAATCTGTCTGTTTATGTCAGTGGTTATCTCTAGACACTCCAGATTCCTCTACATTTTGAAATCATCACCTTGATATAAGTAAAATTTTGATTTTGATTGGGTGTACTCCAACACATATATTTAGGAAGATGCCACTTGGGACTTATCCTAGTGTGAAAAATTGTCAATCTGTTTGTTGATGTCAGTGGTTTTCTCCACACAGTCCAGATTCCTCCAACATTCCAGAGATGTCCACCTTGATATAAGTAAAATAATTTTGGTTGGATGTAAACTTTACTCCAACACTTTAGAAAGAGGTATCTATGGCCTGACTTTGATATGTACAAAATGATTCCATAGAAGCTTGGCTCTGTGCACGTAGGTACTTGGTGCAAGCATATATGAGTGGCTTTAATTGATAGCTAACAACATTTGTATAGGTTGCTGCCATATTACCACATTATCTTTGCACTGAAGCCAGTTACCACTCAGTCCATTATACCTGAACTAACACAACCAGTAGGAGTCTATGACTTCCAGATGCAGTCAACTGAATTTCTCAAAGCTACACAGGAAAGTTGCAGTTTCCTTTTTCTGTGGATAATTTAAGGTTGACTAAATAAATAAGGTGTTCTTATATTTTACATCATGAGAGGCAGACAGTATAACATCTGACCCTTTCCATATTGCTGGTGCATTGACACTTGTGTTGATTCAAAGCAAACCAGAAACACATGAATTTCACACATGAACTAGTGTTTCCATCAACAAGAAAAAGTTTCTGGTGTGATGTAGCTTGCATTCAACCATCCCCTTGCACCTTCTAGTTATGATGTAGGCCATTTTGTTAGCAGTACTTACATTTGTGACCCTACCCCCTCCCCATCCTGGAAAGCAAGTATGGTTGACCGAACCCGGTAGTTACGACGTAGTATATCCCGCTAGTATTGTTGGGAAGGTCTTGGGTTCGAGTCTAGGTTTGGTCGCTGTATTTTTCTTTCCCTATTGCATTTTGAGGCTCGCACAACCCTGGTCTTGGACGTGACCGACAAACAGGTAGCTATATCGCAACATACACGTTATACTGCAACGATTGTTTTGTTAGAAAAGGATTATTAGGTCAGTCGTGATTAAATTCCGCTATGAACTCAACATCAACAACAGGGAGGAGGGGTCATGTGCATGTGTTATGGAACGGTTGTGGCTGTTTACAGGCTAATTTAACCACCAAACCTCATCATAATGCATGAACAGATCACTTGCGATTTATTCGTCTTCTTCTTACTAAACCTATGTAAAGTTGTCCTCAGTGGAGATCCTTTAATGCGGTTTGACTGAACATTTTTAAGTTTCGGCGGGCGCCATACTTGTTTATGTTGTAAACAAGTGGGTGCTTATGCGCATGTCTGCAAACATTGGCTGTCACACTTGTGACGTCACGAGTCATCAGAGAGAAATTCAAGTTTCCATTCAGGTGTGCAAAAGGGGTTATTTCAAAATTTCTCCGTAATTAGTGATTCGATTTTTGAAAGAAATACGGCGTTCGTCTCAGGGAAAGGAGTTTATTGAAATATGTTAATATCGTTTTTCATTGTACTTACACTTTAACTTTACCAACTCTTGGTACAAGTGAAAGAATCTTGTCTGGGAAGTAAAAGATCATTTCTAGACTCCCATCATCTCAGAAATGACCATCTCAATATAAGTGAAAGAATCTTGACTTGGGTGTAAAACTGTTTTAATCCATTCCACCATTCCTGAACTGATTGTCTTGATACATGCCAGTATAATATAACACTTTTTTTATTTTACTAAAGTCAAGAGTATTTTCACTTATATCAAGGCAGTTATATCGTAAATGGTGGAGGAAACTGGAGTGCCAAGAGAAAACCAAAAACCTTTGGAAAGCAAACTAACAACCTTTCTCACACTAAGATCTATTAAAACAACATGGCCTTAATCATTTAATGGGGTAATGGTTGCTTAGTAGTTAATGCCTATGAAAGAGAAAGGAGACTCTGAGACAAATGCACATGGAAAACCTATATGTGAACTTTGAATCTGGGACCTTTCCATACTAACAGAATGCTTTGGTATTGAGCTACCTGGTCACCTGTTAAGCACAATCCCCCACACCTTAATTTATTGATTAAATGAGTTTTTCCTAGTACAGAATATTTCACTTATATCAAGACATCACCAGGTCTGTTTTAAACATTTGTCATTTGACAGGCAAGTACTGTAGATACGAGTACCAACCTAACCTGGACACCCCATGTACGCAATATGTCATTTTGATATGTAAATGAAGGTCATGAGTTCAAAGGTCAAGGTCATAGATACAACAGAAAATCAAAATGGTTAATTATCTGGAATTATCATTTTTTATACATACATTTCTATATAGGCATGTATATTGGATTGTTGTAGGTATTTGTACAACATTCATTTTGAGATGTAAATGAAGGTCATGAGTTCATAGGTCAAGGTCATAGGTACAAAAATATGTAAATTGTTATTATCTGGAAAACTTTAAACTTTTTATAAAGGCATGTATATTGGAATATTGTAGGTATTGATACAACAGTCATTTTGCTGTAAAGATGAAGGTCATTGATTGAAAGGTCAAGGTCACAGATGCAAAAGTATACTAAAATGGTTAATTGTCTGGAAAACTTTGTACAGGCATGTGTATTGGAATACAATGGGAATCCTCTAGATTGTTCCATTCTTTCCCGCGAAACCCCTCAAGGTGTCGCCAAACTAGTAAATCCAGTTTTGTTGTATTAACAGGTAAGATAAAGAATGGAACAATCTAGAGGATTAGTTCCGAATTCATTCGGAACATCCTCTGGATGTGAAATGATAAAGGCGACAACTTTCTCCTATTTTGCCGCGTATTACAGCATCTTGGGGAAGAAAGGGAAAGCTTCATACGATTTTGATAAAAATTTCAGAGGTTATGGAGTCTGATGCGATCTAGGTATCTAAATTGCCGAATTTTATTGGAAAATCCCGGGTCATACTTATTTTTTGGGTCAAAAACGCAAAAAATGGATTTTTCAGAAAACAATCAAGTTTAACGCACTCCCGTTGAATAACCTTCATTGTACGAAAAAGTCGTCCATTGACCGAAAAAAGTTTAAGGTCTCGCGAAAAAAACCGTATTTTTATATTTTTTCTATCTTGTACACAAATCCACAATAAGTGTTTAAAGTCGACAAATCATAAAAATAAAAATAAATCCGCGAACCGGCACGTGCAGACTGGGGGAATGAATTTTCTCAAAAACGCAGTCATTTCTTTAGTTATCAACTTGAAAGTCGGTCAAAATATATTTTAAAGTATTTAGAAAATAACGGTATTTTTATATTTTTTTCTATGTTTCGTACAAAATTTACAAATAACTCTTTAAATTATAAATTTCTATTCCCTAAGAAGTGCGCTATTTGCACGAGCTGAAATCCGATTTCTGTTTATGCATATCATTATAATTATCCAATCAGCGGTCGGCATCTCGGAAATACCTTCAAGAAGAAGCCATGTTTGACAAACAGTTACGATGCCGGATGGGGAATGTGCGTTATTACATGTTATTATGAGGTGTTATATGCCGTAAGAAACTAAATGGAATGTTTTAACTCATTATGGACAAAAGACACAAGTTTTCAATAGCGGAAAACCATGGTTTATCGTGCTGCCTTCACTGTAAAACTCCACTTCAGGTGGCCAAAGCGGAACGACTTGTTGTCGAGGGAGTTGTGCCGAAATCAATGCGTCAAGGCACTTTGAGATGGAGGTGTTCGTACACAACCAGCAGACTGATGATGTCAACATAATCGATGTGGTTGATTCCAGATGCAGTGCCTAGATTTGAGCAGTTCAAACAGACGCTAACGAGGGAGAGGGGGGGGGGGTTACAACGAAAGAATCCAGCATGGCGCCGGCCCAAACTTTACTGAAGAGGCGAAAACTTGAGGTAATTTGAGTAAAAGTTTATTTTTGTTAAAATATTTCTGCGTATTGTTATACCAATATCATGGCCAATCTAAAAATATAGCTTTTCAAATAAAGAAAATGACTGCTCCCGAACCAGTTGACACATGTAAACACAATCGGTCAAGGTCACAAAAACTAATGATTACACACGTTTGTTCGGTAGCGACAAAAACCACGAAAAATACTGCAGAAGGTATGTGCATATATTTACTCAACATTCAGATTTTTAAATAACAAAAATGGTATCGCCGATCGTGACAAAAATGAGAAGTAATGTATGGATTTTAAAATATATTTTATCCCCCCCCCCTTAACAGTAAATCCACTGACTGGGTACTGGTATACACTAGCTGGTAACAGTAGATTTCTGTGCATTCACGACGAGTAGTGGTACAGCTACGAAAAAAGGACGAGACCTGATACGAAGGGTTGTAGATACACACATTTCCTATTAGGTCATTAAAATAATAAAAAACCCAATACTTTATGTGAAAAAAATACATTTTACCACAGAAAACCACTGAATTATGTTATGAGATGTTTTGTAGTAATGATGTCATTGTTTACATTTGTTTATGTGTAAACTTTGTGAAACCAGACAAAGTGATTACTCGAAGTAATTATCTGATTAGAGTCCGAGATCGACAGCAAGCAGAAGCTACTTGTCGGACAAATTATGTACAGGCATGTCGAAAGTTAAACACTGAGCTGCCTACTCTCAGCCCCTCGGCAACAGTTGTTCCTTGGACAACTCGGCAATTCATTTGGTCCTTTGGTACTTTGACTTATCCACAATGAGGCAGCTCATTCGATAATGACAAGGCTTAAGTTCAAGCTATTTTTTAAATAAATCAGTAATAAAAATAAATGACAAAAATGTAAACAAAATTAACGCCAGGACGGTGGAGTACCTGATTATTTTCAGAATTTTCTGAATCTTTTAGGCATTATCATAGAAGTAAAAAAAATGGCCAACTGACATCACAGTGTCAATACACAACTTTCAACACCTTTTAGTGTTCACATTGAGACACTGACATAGGCGTAGGAGGGTTTTTAATAATGGGGGGGGGGAAACCGAAGCTATGTCCATGTCGTGCCGCAGGCACGAGGGGGGAGGGTATGAGAGAATTATAGTCATTTCGTACCATATCAACTACCATTTTGTACCATACACTCAAGCCATTTTACCATATATTACCACTACATTGCTACCATTTCGTACCACATTATAGTGAAGTGTTACCAATTACTACAATAAATTTCGTGAAAGTCTCTCTCTCTCTCAACATGATATGAAAACTGAATAAGATGAACATCTTAAAAAAAGCTTGGACTTTGATAATCTATGTTAAAAAACAATGTGTTTTGCTGAACTAAGGGCATCAGATCTAAAACATTGCAAAAAAAAAGCCCGGTCACGAAATTCCCAAATGATAAAGTAGAGAATCTTATCAATTTTCTTTTTTTCCCGTTCTTCATATCAGGCTAATAAGTAACACTTTAAATAAATTCTTATTAATGAAGAACATTTTTTAAATATAATCAACAAATAATGTCATAAAAATTTGCTAGCCATTTCGTACCATAGAAATGAAAAAATTTGGGTACGAAATGGTTATGGTACGACTTGGTCATATAGCATGGTACGAAATGGACAGAGTTGGGTACAAAATGGTCATGGTACGAAATGGTTATGGTACGAATTGGTCATATAGCATGGTATGAAATGGACAGAGTTGGGTACTAATTGGTCATATAGCATGGTACGAAATGGACAGAGTTGGATAAGAAATGGTAAATTTGGGTACGAAATGGTTATGGTACGAAATGACTAGCTTCGGTATGATGGGTGGGGGTCCAGGGAGGGGCCTCCCCTGTAAAATTTTCAAAACTAAGTTCAATGTAATTTGCGGTGTTTTGATAGGTTAAAATACTGTGATATCAAGGCAAGATTATATAGAATAACCGTATGACACAAGTTCCATAATGAACCCTCTCATTGGAGATGGATATGGGGGTACCCCGGAAAATTTTGCAGCGTTCTGAGTGAGAAACTGAAAAGTAGTGAGATATTAAGACAAAATTGTACAAATAACTAACTGCATGACATAATTAAGTCCAAAAAAAAAAGAGAGAGACAGACAGACAGAGGCGAATCTAGAACTTTCGGAACGGGGGTACAATGTGAGAGCCGAAGGCTCGAACCTTCTAGGGGGTCCGGGGGCATGCTCCACCAGCAATTTTTTTTAAAAATGGCGCAAAAATCCTGCATTCTGGTGCAATATTAGCAACATAAAAGGGGGGTATATGCCCCCCTACCCCTCCCGCTGAATCCCCCACTGAGAGAGAGAGCTATTGACTGATGAGACCCCCTTATGGTAATATAACAACCCATTTCTGTATTTCTGAACCCTCGTTTCTGGAAGGCGCTCGCACCTAGCATTGATATAATTCTCAACCCCACCTTTCAAAAAATTATGGATCCACCCCTGCCATTGGAGATGCTGTGAGCCGTTTCTAAGGGTGAATTTCAAGATGCTCGTTTACAAGTATAATGATGAAATTGATAATTAATCGGTTACAAGATGGATATTTCCTGTTAAACCTTCTCTGACATTGGGGGGGGGGGGACTGCCCCCCCCCCTGCTCCTACGCCTATGACTGACAGTGTTGCTATAATCAGTAGCCCAACATGTGTTTCCCCCTTATTTGTTCAGTCTTATTTTTAGTGTATTCTTGATGGACCTTGCTATTTCCAAGAACATTCTATCAGCTACTGAGATATCTCCATCTCACACTCAGAAGTGAGATTCTAACCTAGGTATTGAGAGACACTGATCTATAACAGTCAGCTTGTGTTTTATACATTTAGACAACTTAATCATCAAGGACCTTGGCTTCACAGTATAAAAATTACATTGTCAGCTCAATAGTTTTTTTTCAGGTACTCTGATTTCCTCCACCCTCTCAGAATTGAAACCCACAAAATTTACCTCTTTTTTATAATATGAGAATCTTGAGTGGGGTATTATACAGGGTTACTCATTCAAAACCACTGCAGTAGCTCAATCATTAGATTGCTTGCTCCACGTGGGAGGTTGTGGGTTCGAATCCCAGCCACTTAAAAATAGGTACTGACTTATTTTACCAAGAATTCAGCAGTTAGAATGATGTCCAGTGCCACGGCAGGTGTGGTACATATAAAAACCACATCACAGCTTGCTGTGAGAACATCAAAAATGTCTGCCACTTCACCAATAGCTGGTGATATCTCAATATAAAAGAAATATTCTTGACTGCATGTAAAAAAACAATTCAATCAATCACTCAATTGATCCACTTATTCAGAATATACAATCATTTTAAATGTTTCCATGTCTTTCATTTATTCATCTATTTGATCATGTTGATCACTCGTGAGATTTTAAATTTTTATGTACTTATTTATATAATTTATTCAGATTTTTTATTTCTTGAAATCTACTTCTATCCTAGAATGCGTTGCTTTGTGGTCCGTTTTAATTTTCTGTTGCAGCTTTGATGGTTCATCGACTAAATCCACCTATCAATATACAGCTGGTTTTGATGTCAGCAATTTGACAGCCTGAAACAGGATCTTGAAGAATCTTGACTGGGAAGTAATTAAATATAAAACACCATTAATCCAACCAATCAAGATAAGTGATAGAATCTTAACGGGTATGAAGCATCAATACTCAACTTCACCAACTCTTGGTATAAGTGAAAAAATATCTTGTGTGGGAAGTAAAACACCATTTCAAGACTTCCATCATCTCAGAACTGACCGTCTCAATATAAGTGAAAGAATCTAGACTTGGGTGTAAAACACTTTTAATCCATTCCACCATTCCCGAACTGATTGTCTAGATATATACCAGTATAATTTAAATGTGTTTTTAGCTGACCTGGGCCAAAGACTCAGATGAGCTATTGCAATCGTCCGTCGTGCGTCGTGTGTTAACTTTACATTTTAATCTTCTCAAGAGTATTTTCACTTGTATCACTATCAAGGCTGTTATATGATGAATGATGGAGGAAACTGGAGTGCCAAGAGAAAACCACAGACCTTTGGAAAGCAAACCAACAAACTTTCTCACACTAAGATCTATTAAACCAACATGGCCTCAATGGGATAATGGTTGCCTTTGTAACAGAAAAGAGACTCCGAGACAAATGCACATGGTAAACTGGGACCTTCCCATACTAACAGAATGCTTTGCCATTGAGCTACCTGGTCACATGTTGAGCACAATCCACCACACCTTAATCGATCGATTGAATGAGTTTTTCCTAGCCCAGAATATTTCACTTATATCAAGATGTCACCAGGTCTGTTTTAAACATTTGTCAGTTTGAAATGCAAGTACTGTAGATACGAGTACCAACCTAACCTGGACACCCCATGTAGACAATGTGTCATTTTGATATGTAAATGAAGGTCATGAGTTCAAAGGTCAAGGTCATAGAAACAACAGAAAATCGAAATGGTTAATCATCTGGAAATCTAACAATTTTTAGCTCGCCTGAGCACAAAGTGCTCAAGTGAGCTATTGTGATCAGTCTTTGTTCATCGTGCGTCCTGTGTTGTTCATCAACTTTTCATTCTTAACACTCTAGAGAGGCAACAGGTTTTGTTATAACTTCATCAAACTTGTCCAGAATGGTGTTGAGGACAAAAGCTAAGTCAAGTTCGTATATGGGTCATGTTGGGTCAAAAAGTCAGTCACTTGGTAAAATCATAGAAAAACCTTTTTAACACTCTAGAGTCCATATTTTTATCCAATCTTCATACAATTGGTCCAGAACAATGTTCATGACCAAACCAAGGTCAAGTTCATATATGGGTCATATTGGTTCAATAAGTAGGTCACTAGATCAAATTAAAGAAAAATGTTGTTAACACTAGTTTAGAGTCCATATGTTATGTCCAATCTTCATATAATTTGTCCAGAACAATTTTCATGACCAAAGCAAGGTCAAGTTTGTATACGGGTCATGTTTGGTCAATAAGTAGGTCACTGGGTCAAATCATAGAAAAACCTTGTTAACACTCTAGAGTCCACATTTTAGTCCAATCTTCATATAATTTGTCCAGAACGATATTCATGACCAAAGCAGGGTCAAGTTCATATATGGGTCATGTTGGTTCAACAAGTAGGTCACTACATGAAATTAAAGAAAAATCTTATTAACACTCTAGAGTCCATATGTTTTGTCCAATTTCATATAATTTGTCCAGAACAATATACATGACAAAAGCAAGGTCAAGATTGTAAATGGGTCATGTTGGGTCAATAAGTAGGTCACTGGGTCAAATCAGAGAAAAACCTTGTTAACACTCTTAGAGTCCATATTTTTTGTCCAATTGTCATATAATTTGTCCAGAATGATGTTCATGACCAAAGCAAGGTCAAGTTCATATATGGGTCATATTGGTTCAATAAGTACATGTAGGTCACTAGATCAAATTAAAGAAAAATGTTGTTAACACTAGTTTAGAGTCCATATGTTTTGTCCAATCTTCATATAATTTGTCCAGAACAATTTTCATGACCAAAGCAAGGTCAAGGTAATATATGGGTCATATTGGGTCAATAAGTAGGTTATTAGGTCAAATCATAGAAAAACCTTGTTAACACACTAGCGTCCATATTTTTTGTCCAATCTTGATATAATTTGTCCAGAACAATGTTCATGACCAAAGCAAGGTCAAGATTGTATATGGGTCATGTTTGGTCAATAAGTAGGTCACTGGGTCAAATCATAGAAAAACCTTGTTAACACTCTTAGAGTCCATATGTTTTGTCCAATTGTCATATATAATTTGTCCAGAATGATGTTCAGGACCAGAGCAAGACCAAGTTTGTATATGGGTCATGTTGGGTCAATAAGTAGGTCACTATGTCAAATCATAGAAAAACCTTGTTAACACACTAGAGTACATATTTATGATATTATTTGTCCAATCTTCATATAATTTGTCCAGAATGATGTTCATGACCAAAGCAAGGTCAAGTTTGTATATAGGTCATGTTGGGTCAATAACTAGGTTACTACATCAAATCATAAAAAACATTCTAGAGTCCATATGTTTTGTCCAATCTTTATATAATTTGTCCAGAACAATGTTCAGGACAAGTGCTAGGTCAAGTTTATATTATCTAAAAATGAACCCTGTTAACATTAATTAAAAAATGTGTAGAATTTAAATTATTGTCAGGTGAGCGCCCAGGGCCTTGTGACCCTCTTGTTTATACATACATGTGTATATAGGCATGTATATTGGATTATTGTAGGTATTTGTACAACATTTATTTTGAGATGTAAATGAAGGTCATGAGTTCATAGGTCAAGGTCAAGGTCATAGATACAAAAAATATTTAAATTGTTAATTATCTGGAAAACCTTAAACTTTTTTTATGTGCATGTATATTGGAATATTGTAGGTATTGATACAATGGTCATTTTGCTGTAAAGATGAAGGTCATTGATTGAAAGGTCAAGGTCACAGATGCACAAGTATACTGAAATGGTTAACTGTCTGGGAAACTATAAACTTTTTGTACAGGCATGTTATTGGAATACAATGGAAATCCTCTAGATTGTTCCATTCTTTCCCGCGAAACCCCTTAAGGTGTCGCCATACTAGTAAATTTAAAGCATTAAATCAAATTCACTAATGACTGTCGGGCGTAAATAAAGAATATTTTATGATGAAATCCACGCCATATCCTGTATCGGACAAAGCCCTAACATAATATACGTGACTTATATTTTCGCTCTTTAACCTCATTTACGTTTTCAAAACGAAAATCGAGCCAATTAGTGTTTCATTTCGTCTTTTTTTTACACTGTCAAACTTGCCTTTAATTAAAGCCACCCTATATAAGCATCGCCTGTTTTATAGGCCGGAAGACTTGAATCCCAATTTAGATTTGTATTCATATTACAAGTATTTGAATCTGTATAAAAGGGTCATCTGTCCAGCAAGATCAATTTTACTATTTCTCCTTAGTGAATCTATTTAGACAGGTTTGATTGTACAGTCCAACTTGTCTTAAAGGCCACCTCTATATAGGGACTACTTGCTTATAAAGACCAGTCAAATTTTATCCCAATTATATTTTCTTAATTTATGTGAACTTGTATATAAGGATCGCCTGTCCATTAAGATACATTTACTAGTTCCCTTTAGGGGATCTTTATATGCGGGTTTAATTGTACAGTCCAACCTGTTGTAAAGGCCACCTCTATATAGGGACTACTTGCTATATCACATATCTTACGTTCGAAATTGTATTTCCTTTTTTGATTTTCAAAGGCTATACACTCACAAGGTGGTAAATGACCAACACAAAACACTAGAATGACCAGTCATACACCACACTGTCATCAAACATATTGCTTTTCAATGCGTCATAAATACATGAATAATTTTACATCATCGCAATTTTTAGTGTATCACCAAAACTCATTGAAGGGGTAACGAAAATTTTCATGAAAGTGAAACATAACGTTCAATTCAATTCATCTTTTAATAAATAAAATTACATAAGGCAATGCGTTATTAAAAACATTTAAGAAATAACTTTGATATTTTTTTGGTTTATCATTTTTAACCCCAAAAACCGGTGTGCAAACTGTATAACCCCGCGAAGCGGGTTACACAAAAGTTTGCACACCGGTTTTTGGGGTTAAAAATGATAAACCAAAAAAATATCAAAGTTATTTCTTATAATTTAATTAAAAAACTATTTTAATAATTTTGCAATAATATTTATAATTTTAATGATAATTAAATTGATTTGAACATCATTTTATATTCAAATTACCACCGTCATATGGCGCATCAAAACAAATGACGTCATATAATTATGACGCATGATTAGCTCGTTACCATTAACAACCGCCGACGACTTATGTTTGGTCAATAAGTAGGTCACTGGGTCAAATCATGGAAAAACCTTGTTAACACTCTTAGAGTCCATATGTTTTGTCCAATTGTCATATATAATTTGTCCAGAATGATGTTCAGGACCAGAGCAAGACCAAGTTTGTATATGGGTCATGTTGGGTCAATAAGTAGGTCACTATGTCAAATCATAGAAAAACCTTGTTAACACACTAGAGTACATATTTATGATATTATTTGTCCAATCTTCATATAATTTGTCCAGAATGATGTTCATGACCAAAGCAAGGTCAAGTTTGTATATAGGTCATGTTGGGTCAATAACTAGGTTACTACATCAAATCATAAAAAACATTCTAGAGTCCATATGTTTTGTCCAATCTTTATATAATTTGTCCAGAACAATGTTCAGGACAAGTGCTAGGTCAAGTTTATATTATCTAAAAATGAACCCTGTTAACATTAATTAAAAAATGTGTAGAATTGAAATTATTCTCAGGTGAGTGCCCAGGGCCTTGTGACCCTCTTGTTTATACATACATGTGTATATAGGCATGTATATTGGATTATTGTAGGTATTTGTACAACATTTATTTTGAGATGTAAATGATGGTCATGAGTTCATAGGTCAAGGTCAAGGTCATAGATACAAAAAATATTTAAATTGTTAATTATCTGGAAAACCTTAAACTTTTTTTATGTGCATGTATATTGGAATATTGTAGGTATTGATACAATGGTCATTTTGCTGTAAAGATGAAGGTCATTGATTGAAAGGTCAAGGTCACAGATGCACAAGTATACTGAAATGGTTAACTGTCTGGGAAACTATAAACTTTTTGTACAGGCATTAGTATTGGAATACAATGGAAATCCTCTAGATTGTTCCATTCTTTCCCACGAAACCCCTTAAGGTGTCGCCATACTAGTAAATTTAAAGCATTAAATCAAATTCACTAATGACTGTCGGGCGTAAATAAAGAATATTTTATGATGAAATCCACGCCATATCCTGTATCGGACAAAGCCCTAACATAATATACGTGACTTATATTTTCGCTCTTTAACCTCATTTACGTTTTCAAAACGAAAATCGAGCCAATTAGTGTTTCATTTCGTCTTTTTTTTACACTGTCAAACTTGCCTTTAATTAAAGCCACCCTATATAAGCATCGCCTGTTTTATAGGCCGGAAGACTTGAATCCCAATTTAGATTTGTATTCATATTACAAGTATTTGAATCTGTATAAAAGGGTCATCTGTCCAGCAAGATCAATTTTACTATTTCTCCTTAGTGAATCTATTTAGACAGGTTTGATTGTACAGTCCAACTTGTCTTAAAGGCCACCTCTATATAGGGACTACTTGCTTATAAAGACCAGTCAAATTTTATCCCAATTATATTTTCTTAATTTATGTGAACTTGTATATAAGGATCGCCTGTCCATTAAGATACATTTACTAGTTCCCTTTAGGGGATCTTTATATGCGGGTTTAATTGTACAGTCCAACCTGTTGTAAAGGCCACCTCTATATAGGGACTACTTGCTATATCACATATCTTACGTTCGAAATTGTATTTCCTTTTTTGATTTTCAAAGGCTATACACTCACAAGGTGGTAAATGACCAACACAAAACACTAGAATGACCAGTCATACACCACACTGTCATCAAACATATTGCTTTTCAATGCGTCATAAATACATGAATAATTTTACATCATCGCAATTTTTAGTGTATCACCAAAACTCATTGAAGGGGTAACGAAAATTTTCATGAAAGTGAAACATAACGTTCAATTCAATTCATCTTTTAATAAATAAAATTACATAAGGCAATGCGTTATTAAAAACATTTAAGAAATAACTTTGATATTTTTTGGTTTATCATTTTTAACCCCAAAAACCGGTGTGCAAACTGTATAACCCCGCGAAGCGGGTTACACAAAAGTTTGCACACCGGTTTTTGGGGTTAAAAATGATAAACCAAAAAAATATCAAAGTTATTTCTTATAATTTAATTAAAAAACTATTTTAATAATTTTGCAATAATATTTATAATTTTAATGATAATTAAATTGATTTGAACATCATTTTATATTCAAATTACCACCGTCATATGGCGCATCAAAACAAATGACGTCATATAATTATGACGCATGATTAGCTCGTTACCATTAACAACCGCCGACGGCGACGGCAACACATGTTCAATGATCAAACATGATGATGAACGTTTTTACGGTACTGGAGTTTTACGTTGATCACTCAGTGGACACGATTAGTTTTTAAACTGGAAAACAGAGTTGTTAAAAATGGATTTTCAAATGAATTCAAAAGTTACTGTTGTTTACAAAATGTGGCGCAGAAAGTTGTGGACGGTACTGATGTGGATTGTTAACAATAAATTCTACAGAGGTACTGGCAATGGCGGACAGTGTATTTGCATCTAAGATCAAATTGATTGATTAGATTTTGTTACAAAATAAAAAATCGGTATGCTGAGCTATCAAAACAACAAAGCAAACCGCAAAAATCACAACATGTAGAAAGCGCTACATTGTATACTTTTTCAACCAAACACAAAAAGTAGTCCGTCATTTTTGCTATTGATCACGTGACCAACATTGGTTATCACAAATAAACCGAAAAAAGATGGTATTGAAAAGATAATGGAATTAAATTATAATTATATACAAGTATGCAACTAGAATTCGCACAAATTAATCGATAGTTCAGACCTGTCGAAAGTTTAACATTGAGCTAACGAAAAAGTCAAAGTTCGACTGTTACCGGAATATGGATAGCTAGTGATACGAAAAGCTGACGTGAGATAGATAGGGTAGCTGTCAAAATAGTGACATGACATAGAAAGGGAAGCTGTCAAAAAACTGACATGACATAGATAGGAAAGCTGTCAAGAAGCTGCCATGACATAGATAGGGTAGCTTTCAAAAAGCTGACGTGACATAGATAGGGAAGCTGTCAAAAGCTGACGTAACATTGATAGGATAGTTGTCAAAAAGCTCCATGGCATAGATAGGATGGCTGTCAAAAAGCTGACATGACATAGATAGGGTAGCTGTCAAAAAGCTGACAATTTTTAGTTAATAAAGGGTCGAGATGAACTATGAATTTGGCATTAATTCGATAGCTTGTTGTTAAATTTTCGACAGGTCTATACTGTCTGTATAAAATAAAATACAAGTAAATAAAGAAATAAGTATACACCAAATAATTTAATGTATTATGTATCTTCATGAAGACAATAGCGAAAACGATATGTTAAAGAGCTTTTGAAAAGCGCTTTGAAAGCATTAAATACACTTGTATAGATGATCGCTTTTCAAATTTGAAAAAAAAATATAAAACTGGTTTTTGTCCCGCATAATTTAACGCGAATGTATTTATAAGTTCTAGGCCATACCATGATACTCGAAGTTTAATTAAAGTTTTTAGTGTAGATCTAAAAAAGTAACCTTTCTTTTTAATTAGTAAGCTAAATGAAATCGCTCAAAAAGCATAAACGTTTGTTAGGAAACATTGTCTCTACCTCCAGTTATCATGGAATCGAAGACTGGTTTTATTTAATTAATTCTAATTGTTCTCTGTAATGCTGTAACCATCACATATTTTTTTGTATAATTGCTATAGCAATGTTTGTTTTGCTTTGCAAATAAATAGTATGATGTTGTCTGTCCACCCATTTATCCGTAAGTATATCCGTCACACATGTAAGGTCTTTCCTAACGCTTGCAGCTAATATTTAGTATGTGAGTCTACCATCAAGATTTACAGATCCAATTTGAGTTTCATTCCGGTTCACTGAATTTTGACAAAATTATGGACATTGTACTTTTTCCTTAGTAGTTCAAAACCATAACTTCTTCAAAATGACGATTTCGTCTATGTGACTTTATGTTGTCATCCTGTGCCATTTATTTTTGTATCAAGTTGAATGAAGTCTTTATGGTGAGCAAAAAGTCTCATGGTTTCCAAAGGGAGATAATTGATGGTTGTCAGACAGAAGCGGGGTTTTACTGTCACAGACCTATGTCGATGCAGCATAAATATGTAATTCTACGCATGGATAAGCATTTTTTCAACTCAATACAAAGTTTGAACTAAAACATGAATAATATATTTTTTTAAGATTTTCTGTTTGTTAATACTATATATCGGCACCTTTATATACCACATGTCGATTTCTAATGTATAAGTATTTAATACAATGTAATTGATTACTGAACTTTATCGATCATACAAGGTCGGTTATCCAGTAATACAAAAAAACCATTTAAAAGTGGTATAAATAGATCACTAAGCAGGTTTCAATAACAAATAAATTTGTTGATAAGAAAATGGCTGACACTGACAGCAAATCCAGTTTTACTGTATAAACAGGTAAGATAAACTTAAAGCATAACATATAAAATTTTGAATGATGATATTTATAATTCACTAATTACTGTCGGACGTAAATAAAAAATATTTCATGGTAAAATCCACGCCAAATTCTCTATCGGACCAAGCCCTCGCATAACATTAATAAACGCTGGTAGTTGAATGTACGTGACTTATATTTTCGCTCTTTAACCTCATTTACGTTTTCAAAACGAAAATCGGGCGAAGCCAAGAAGTGCTTCATTTCGTCTTTTTTTACACTGTCAAACTTGCCTTAAATATAAGCCATCCTATATAAGCATCGCCTGTTTTATAGGCCGGAAGACTTGAATCCCTATTCGGTTTTTTATTCATGTTACAAGTATTTGAACCTGTATATAAGGGTCACCTTCCATCAAGATCAAATTTACTGTTTTCCCTTAGTGAATCTATTTAGACATATTTAATTGTACAGGCCAACCTTCCTAAAAGGCCACCTCTATATAGGGACTACTTGCTTATAAAGACCAGTCAAATTTTATCCCAATTATACTTTCTTAATTTATGTGAACATATATATAAGGATCGCCTGTCCATTAAGATATATTTACTGGTTCCCTTTCGGAGATCTTAATAGACAGGTTTAATTGTACAGTTCAACCTGTCTTAAAGGCCACCTTTATATAGGGACTACTTGCTTATAAAGACCAGTCAAATTTTATCCCAATTATATTTTCTTAATTTATGTGAACTTGTATATAAGGATCGCCTGTTTATAAAGATACATTTACTAGTTCCCATTAGAGCATCTTTATAGACAGGTTTAATTGTACAGTTCAACCTGTCTTGAAGGCCACCTCTATAAAGGGACTACTTGCTATATCACATATCTTACGTTCGAAATTGTATTTCCTTTTTTGATTTTCCAAAGCCTATACACTCACAAAGTGGTAAATGACCAACACAAAACACTAGGATGACCACTCTTCCACCACAATTGTCATCAAACATATTGCTTTTGAATGCGTCATAAATACATGAATAATTTTACATCATCGCAATTTTTAGTGTATCACCAAAACTCATTGAAGGGATAACGAAAAATTTTATGAAAATGAAACATAACGTTCAATTCAATTCATCTTTTAATAAATAAAATTACATCAGGCAATGCGTTATTAAAAACATCATTATATACAAGTATGCAACTAGAATTCGCACAAATTAATCGATAGTTCAGACCTGTCGAAAGTTTAACATTGAGCTAACGAAAAAGTCGAAGTTCGACTGTTACCTGAATATGGATAGCTAGTGATACGAAAAGCTGACGTGAGATAGATAGGGTAGCTGTCAAAATAGTGACATGACATAGAAAGGGAAGCTGTCAAAAAACTGACATGACATAGATAGGAAAGCTGTCAAGAAGCTGCCATGACATAGATAGGGTAGCTTTCAAAAAGCTGACGTGACATAGATAGGGAAGCTGTCAAAAGCTGACGTAACATTGATAGGATAGTTGTCAAAAAGCTCCATGGCATAGATAGGATGGCTGTCAAAAAGCTGACATGACATAGATAGGGTAGCTGTCAAAAAGCTGACAATTTTTAGTTAATAAAGGGTCGAGATGAACTATGAATTTGGCATTAATTCGATAGCTTGTTGTTAAATTTTCGACAGGTCTATACTGTCTGTATAAAATAAAATACTAGTAAATAAAGAAATAAGTATACACCAAATCATTTAATGTATTATGTATCTTCATGAAGACAATAGCGAAAACGATATGTTAAAGAGCTTTTGAAAAGCGCTTTGAAAGAATTAAATACACTTGTATAGATGATCGCTTTTCAAATTTGAAAAAAAAAATATAAAACTGTTTTTGTCCCGCATAATTTAACGCGAATGTATTTATAAGTTCTACGCCATACCATGATACTCGAAGTTTAATTAAAGTTTTTAGTGTAGATCCAAAAAAGTAACCTTTCTTTTTAATTAGTAAGCTAAATGAAATCGCTCAAAAAGCATAAACGTTTGTTAGGAAACATTGTCTCTACCTCCAGTTATCATGGAATCGAAGACTGGTTTTATTTAATTAATTCTAATTGTTCTCTGTAATGCTGTAACCATCACATATTTTTTTGTATAATTTCTATAGCAATGTTTGTTTTGCTTTGCAAATAAACAGTATGATGTTGTCTGTCCACCCATTTATCCGTAAGTATATCCGTCACACATGTAAGGTCTTTCCTAACGCTTGCAGCTAATATTTAGTATGTGAGTCTACCATCAAGATTTACAGATCCAATTTGAGTTTCATTCCGGTTCACTGAATTTTGACAAAATTATGGAATTTGTACATGTACTTTTTCCTTAGTAGTCCAAAACCATAACTTCTTCAAAATGACGATTTCGTCTATGTGACTTTATGTTGTCATCCTGTGCCATTTATTTTTGTATCAAGTTGAATGAAGTCTTTATGGTGAGCAAAAAGTCTCATGGTTTCCAAAGGGAGATAATTGATGGTTGTCAGACAGAAGCGGGGTTTTACTGTCACAGACCTATGTCGATGCAGCATAAATATGTAATTCTACGCATGGATAAGCATTTTTTTCAACTCAATACAAAGTTTGAACTAAAACATGAATAATATATAATTTTTTTTTAAGATTTTCTGTTTGTTAATACTATATATCGACACCTTTATATACCACATGTCGATTTCTAATGTATAAGTATTTAATACAATGTAATTGATTACTGAACTTTATCGATCATACAAGGTCGGTTATTCAGTAATACAAAAAAACCATTTAAAAGTGTTATAAATAGATCACTAAGCAGGTTTCAATAACAAATAAATGTGTTGATAAGAAAATGGCTGACACTGACAGCAAATCCAGTTTTACTGTATAAACAGGTAAGATAAACTTAAAGCATAACATATAAAATTTTGAATGATGATATTTATAATTCACTAATTACTGTCGGACGTAAATAAAAAATATTTCATGGTAAAATCCACGCCAAATTCTCTATCGGACCAAGCCCTCGCATAACATTAATAAACGTTGGTAGTTGAATGTACGTGACTTATATTTTCGCTCTTTAACCACATTTACGTTTTCAAAACGAAAATCGGACGAAGCCAAGAAGTGCTTCATTTCGTCTTTTTTTACACTGTCAAACTTGCCTTAAATTAAAGCCATCCTATATAAGCATCGCCTGTTTTATAGGCCGGAAGACTTGAATCCCTATTCGGTTTTTTATTCATGTTACAAGTATTTGAACCTGTATATAAGGGTCACCTTCCATCAAGATCAAATTTACTGTTTTCCCTTAGTGAATCTATTTAGACATATTTAATTGTACAGGCCAACCTTCCTAAAAGGCCACCTCTATATAGGGACTACTTGCTTATAAAGACCAGTCAAATTTTATCCCAATTATACTTTCTTAATTTATGTGAACATATATATAAGGATCGCCTGTCCATTAAGATATATTTACTGGTTCCCTTTCGGAGATCTTAATAGACAGGTTTAATTGTACAGTTCAACCTGTCTTAAAGGCCACCTCTATATAGGGACTACTTGCTTATAAAGACCAGTCAAATTTTATCCCAATTATATTTTCTTAATTTATGTGAACTTGTATATAAGGATCGCCTGTTTATAAAGATACATTTACTAGTTCCAATTAGAGGATCTTTATAGACAGGTTTAATTGTACAGTTCAACCTGTCTTGAAGGCCACCTCTATAAAGGGACTACTTGCTATATCACATATATTACGTTCGAAATTGTATTTCCTTTTTTGATTTTCCAAAGCCTATACACTCACAAAGTGGTAAATGACCAACACATAACACTAGGATGACCACTCTTCCACCACAATTGTCATCAAACATATTGCTTTTGAATGCGTCATAAATACATGAATAATTTTACATCATCGCAATTTTTAGTGTATCACCAAAACTCATTGAAGGGATAACGAAAAATTTTATGAAAATGAAACATAACGTTCAATTCAATTCATCTTTTAATAAATAAAATTACATCAGGCAATGCGTTATTAAAAACATCATTATATACAAGTATGCAACTAGAATTCGCACAAATTAATCGATAGTTCAGACCTGTCGAAAGTTTAACATTAGAGGAAACATCAACAGATTGTATTTAGTGATATCACCTATTCTATTTAGTAATATCACTAAATATGTGACAAAATACTAAATAAATGATAAAAACGGTACGTCAAAGATATTTATTATGTTATTATATAAATAATAAAAAATCAACAAAATAAACATTTGATTCTGCAACTTTGCTTTGTAACAGTTCGATGAGTAAACAATTTTATTTTGACATAATTTCAGCAATGGTCAGAAAAACTAAGAAAAAAAAGAAACAAAAGACGAAATGGCACGAAAATACAGCTCACCCTCAATATCTCCATCTTCTTCATGGGACGACTGCACAGATTCTAACAGCTTTAAAGATTTTGACAGCCCCATAGATTATTACAGCTCAATTTTGCAGGCTGGTATGTTTAAGTACAAACCATGTTAAATTTATTGTCTACTGAGTTTGTGATACCCTAGGAGAAACATCAACAAATTATATTTAGTGATATCGCCAGTTTTATTTAGTGATATCACTAAATATGTAACAAAATACAGAATAAATAATAAAAACGGTACGCCAAAAATATTTATACTGTCATTATATGAATAAAACAATAACAAAATAAACATTTGATTCTGCAACTTTGTTTTGTAACAGTTCGATGAGTAAACAATTTTATTTTGACATAATTTCAGCAATGGTCACAAAAACTAAGAAAAAGAAGAAAAAGAAGAAACAAAAGAACAAAACGGCACGAAAATTCATATCACCCTCAATATCTCAGATATCAGATTATGGCAGCTTGAATTTGCAGTCTGGTATGTATCAGTACAAACCATGTAAATTGCCGACCTGCTAAATTGTACTATCTTTCATGCCTAAATTCACAGAAAAATTAAAGCTGGTAGTTTCATGAATGAATCTGTTCGGTTGCCTTTCCAGCACAGTTTCCTGATACAAAATATCAACTGGCAAATGGCGCATCGAAAACATTTAACCTTGTGTTACATAAAAAACCTTAAACATATTAAACATTAATTTGTTTAGATCACAGCATTCGTAAAACATGCAGCTATGTAATTATACAAACAATATGGAAAAGATACAACTATTTATGACTGATTAGTTAAAGGGACGATGGAGTACATATACCTGATTATTTCCAGAATTTTCTAAATCTTTTATATTCTAGTAATAAATAAATAAATAAATAAATAAATAAATAAATAAATAAAATAAATAAATAAAATGGACGATGGAGTACCTGATTATTTTCAGAATTTCCTATATCTTTAATATTCCATTATACAGCGGGATTTTAAAAACAAAAAAATTCTACTTTCATCGCAGTAGCTATAGCATTTTTTATGTCCTTAAATGCCCGTAAACTTCAGGTGTCATAATCCTAAAATCCGCTGTCATCATCCAATACCTGGCTTTAATACATGATTTATATGTAACAAAATACAGAATAAATAATAAAAACGGTGCGCCAAAAATATTTATACGGTCATTATATGAATAAAAAAGAAAACGCTTCAATAAACAAACGAAATATACATTTGATTCTGCAACTTTGTTTTGTAACAGTTCGATGAGTAAACAATTTTATTCTGACATAATTTCAGCAATGGTCACAAAAACTAAGAAAAAGAAGAAACAAAAGAACAAAACGGCACGAAAATTCAGATCACCCTCAATATCTCCATCTTCTTCAGGGGACGACTGCACAGATTCTAACAGCTCCACAGATTTTGACAGGTCGAAAGATTATGACAGCTCCAAAGATTCTGACAGCTCCACAGATTCTAACAGCTCCACAGATTCTGACAGCTCGAATTTGCAGTCTGGTATGTATCAGTACAAACCATGTAAAATTGCCGACCTGCTAAATTGCACTTTCTTTCATGCCTAGATTCACAGAAAAATTAAGGATTTAAAATTTTTCAAATTCTAATGGAAGTTTTCATACAAGTTATGTATCAAATTAATCACAATGTAAAACTTATGATACTATGCATATAATGATAACAACAGGAAGCTCTCAAAGCAGAAAATGCTGAAAACATATCTTTTACTTGTTGAAAATGATCAGTCTATGAAGTAAATAATGTCATCAAACTTTGTAAATGTTTGAAGCTTATGCATATATAAATATTAAGCTAAGCCAAATCAGTAAAAATTAATGCAAATTAGGGATGAATTTTAAAAGTATAAATCATATGCAATTTTATAAAAAGATGGATTCCAAATTGAGAAGGGACTACTTTCATGATAAATGTTTGGAGGCCCATTGATGCATATTTGTTACAATTTTCTGCAATTTCAGATATCACACTTACACCTACACGTACATATATTTGTTGTATATATTTAAAAAAGGGTTTTTAATGGCTGTATTGTATTTTTTCCACATTTCTCCATCATAGTTCCCTATATTAAAAGCAGCTCTCTTTCAATGAACAAGGGAAGTAAGTTGGTATATATTCACAGTATTTTTGTCACAATAAAATAGCACAATAACAAGATTTTTCCCAGTAAAATGTCATAATGAAATCATTAATGTAGTTAATGCATTACTACTGTATTAATGGATATATTTCAATGCTAAGATTTAATGTAATGGTCTCTATTTTTTCCATATTTACAATCAAACCATTATAGCAGATGCTACAGTTGTTATACCTTGAAATTATAACTGACGGAGGGACAGCTGTTGGTTTTCGAACCTTTTTCTTTATTATTCTTTTCCTTCTTATACACAGTTTCAAGTCATGTTTAGTTTTCAACCCACAAGCAAATCCATAAACTGGTCTGCCTTTCTTACAGTGAGACCTATCCCTTCTATATTTCCCTCCTGGTAGCCCAAATTTATGGCAAGGTCTTCTGTATTACATATTTAGATAATATTATAACGTTGTAAAAAAAATTATAAGCTTTGGAAAGTTATCCCCAGGTAATACAGTATATTACTCGACCATCTTGCTGTACTGGGTCACCATACTTTTTACATTGGAGAACACTTTAAATTTGGGACCAAATATAATTACTATCAAGTAACAAAGGGTGCATTGTATGTTTATTGGAAAATTATTATCACACAAGGTTTAAAATGGAAAAAAAATTATAATATAAAACGTTTAATTATGTACCGGATGTTGACATCCAGTTATCAAGGCATCACGTCTCGGCTTGCTATGAAAAATCTGTGTATTTTATGTATTCTTAACTGATCGTTTTAGTGAAAAGCAGGTTTATCTGCCAATATGTGAAATAAATCAATGTATGCATAAAGGCAGTATGATCATATCTGCGATCGTGATTTTGCCAAGGAAAAACACAGCGCACTCCACTGATCTGGGCCAAAGCCCAACCATGAATTGAAATCGGAAACCACTGCGCAAGGGTAACGCAAATCTACAAAAAAAACAATATATATTCCGATATGTGTTAATTAAGTTTAACTATTCCTAACTGATTTATAGATAATAAAAGATATGTTCTTCTCAAATGAAACAAGACACATGTATGTTTTTGCAACGTGTGTTTCCTAGGCGTATGAATATTAAAAAACAGAACTACATCGACGACAAAGACATGAAATTGTGATCGCAAAAAGAACAACAATTTATCACCCTTAATACCATTATAATGATTCCGTTTTAGTGAAAGCATTAACAGTTGGCCCTAAAAAATCACTGATGCGAATTCTACGATTGATCTCTCATCCGATTTTTAAATATCCTATTTTTGATTTTGTAAACATACTTTCGTTTTCGAAACCAAGATGGCGACCCCCATGAATCAAAAGACAATCCTGTTATCTGACTAGTTTCTCATTTCCCTTATTGTATGTTGCCTGTTTTGCTTTAGCATTGCATTTTGTATACTTTCAACTTCAACTAGCCGTTTATTTCAAATTAATATTTAATTTATTTAATGCTGGGGATTTGTTACAAAAATTCGTGAAATATCCAGAATTTAGGGTTAATTTTTATCATTAATGCACTGAATTAATGTGAAATATGAAACGCAACTGTATTTTTTTGTTCCCTTTTGTCATAGGTCATCACAAAAACTATGAATGTAACCTATACTCCTAGGATAAAGTGAGAATGAATTCATTGTGGTTGTATTGCTAATATTGGGCAGATAATCCTTAAAGCTGGTAGTTTCATGAATGAATCTGTTCGGTTGCCTTTCCAGCACAGTTTCCTGATACAAAATATCAGCTGGCAATTGGCGCATCGAAAACATTTAATCTTCTGTAACATAAAAAACCTTAAACATATCCAACATTAATTTGTTTAGATCACAGCATTCGTAAAACATGCCGCTATGTAATTATACAAACAATATGGAAAAGATACAACTATTTATGATTGATTAGTTAAAGGGACGATGGAGTACATATACCTGATTATTTCCAGAATTTTCTAAATCTTTTATATTCCATAAATAATAAATAAATAAATAATAAATAAATAAATAAATAAATAAAATAAATAAATAAAATGGACGATGGAGTACCTGATTATTTTCAGAATTTCCTATATCTTTAATATTCCATTATACAGCGGGATTTTAAAAACAAAAAAATTCTACTTTCATCGCAGTAGCTATAGCATTTTTTATGTCCTTAAATGCCCGTAAACTTCAGGTGTCATAATCCTAAAATCCGCTGTCATCATCCAATACCTGGCTTTAATACATGATTTATATGTAACAAAATACAGAATAAATAATAAAAACGGTGCGCCAAAAATATTTATACGGTCATTATGAATAAAAAAGAAAACGCTTCAATAAACAAACGAAATATACATTTGATTCTGCAACTTTGTTTTGTAACAGTTCGATGAGTAAACAATTTTATTCTGACATAATTTCAGCAATGGTCACAAAAACTAAGAAAAAGAAGAAACAAAAGAACAAAACGGCACGAAAATTCAGATCACCCTCAATATCTCCATCTTCTTCAGGGGACGACTGCACAGATTCTAACAGCTCCACAGATTTTGACAGGTCGAAAGATTATGACAGCTCCAAAGATTCTGACAGCTCCACAGATTCTAACAGCTCCACAGATTCTGACAGCTCGAATTTGCAGTCTGGTATGTATCAGTACAAACCATGTAAAATTGCCGACCTGCTAAATTGCACTTTCTTTCATGCCTAGATTCACAGAAAAATTAAGGATTTAAAATTTTTCAAATTCTAATGGAAGTTTTCATACAAGTTATGTATCAAATTAATCACAATGTAAAACTTATGATACTATGCATATAATGATAACAACAGGAAGCTCTCAAAGCAGAAAATGCTGAAAACATATCTTTTACTTGTTGAAAATGATCAGTCTATGAAGTAAATAATGTCATCAAACTTTGTAAATGTTTGAAGCTTATGCATATATAAATATTAAGCTAAGCCAAATCAGTAAAAATTAATGCAAATTAGGGATGAATTTTAAAAGTATAAATCATATGCAATTTATAAAAAGATGGATTCCAAATTGAGAAGGGACTACTTTCATGATAAATGTTTGGAGGCCCATTGATGCATATTTGTTACAATTTTCTGCAATTTCAGATATCACACTTACACCTACACGTACATATATTGTTGTATATATTTAAAAAAGGGTTTTTAATGGCTGTATTGTATTTTTTCCACATTTCTCCATCATAGTTCCCTATATTAAAAGCAGCTCTCTTTCAATGAACAAGGGAAGTAAGTTGGTATATATTCACAGTATTTTTGTCACAATAAAATAGCACAATAACAAGATTTTTCCCAGTAAAATGTCATAATGAAATCATTAATGTAGTTAATGCATTACTACTGTATTAATGGATATATTTCAATGCTAAGATTTAATGTAATGGTCTCTATTTTTTCCATATTTACAATCAAACCATTATAGCAGATGCTACAGTTGTTATACCTTGAAATTATAACTGACGGAGGGACAGCTGTTGGTTTTCGAACCTTTTTCTTTATTATTCTTTTCTTCTTATACACAGTTTCAAGTCATGTTTAGTTTTCAACCCACAAGCAAATCCATAAACTGGTCTGCCTTTCTTACAGTGAGACCTATCCCTTCTATATTTCCCTCCTGGTAGCCCAAATTTATGGCAAGGTCTTCTGTATTACATATTTAGATAATATTTATAACGTTGTAAAAAAAATTATAAGCTTTGGAAAGTTATCCCAGGTAATACAGTATATTACTCGACCATCTTGCTGTACTGGGTCACCATACTTTTTACATTGGAGAACACTTTAAATTTGGGACCAAATATAATTACTATCAAGTAACAAAGGGTGCATTGTATGTTTATTGGAAAATTATTATCACACAAGGTTTAAAATGGAAAAAAAATTATAATATAAAACGTTTAATTATGTACCGGATGTTGACATCCAGTTATCAAGGCATCACGTCTCGGCTTGCTATGAAAAATCTGTGTATTTTATGTATTCTTAACTGATCGTTTTAGTGAAAAGCAGGTTTATCTGCCAATATGTGAAATAAATCAATGTATGCATAAAGGCAGTATGATCATATCTGCGATCGTGATTTTGCCAAGGAAAAACACAGCGCACTCCACTGATCTGGGCCAAAGCCCAACCATGAATTGAAATCGGAAACACTGCGCAAGGGTAACGCAAATCTACAAAAAAAACAATATATATTCCGATATGTGTTAATTAAGTTTAACTATTCCTAACTGATTTATAGATAATAAAAGATATGTTCTTCTCAAATGAAACAAGACACATGTATGTTTTTGCAACGTGTGTTTCCTAGGCGTATGAATATTAAAAAACAGAACTACATCGACGACAAAGACATGAAATTGTGATCGCAAAAAGAACAACAATTTATCACCCTTAATACCATTATAATGATTCCGTTTTAGTGAAAGCATTAACAGTTGGCCCTAAAAAATCACTGATGCGAATTCTACGATTGATCTCTCATCCGATTTTTAAATATCCTATTTTTGATTTTGTAAACATACTTTCGTTTTCGAAACCAAGATGGCGACCCCCATGAATCAAAAGACAATCCTGTTATCTGACTAGTTTCTCATTTCCCTTATTGTATGTTGCCTGTTTTGCTTTAGCATTGCATTTTGTATACTTTCAACTTCAACTAGCCGTTTATTTCAAATTAATATTTAATTTATTTAATGCTGGGGATTTGTTACAAAAATTCGTGAAATATCCAGAATTTAGGGTTAATTTTTATCATTAATGCACTGAATTAATGTGAAATATGAAACGCAACTGTATTTTTTGTTCCCTTTTGTCATAGGTCATCACAAAAACTATGAATGTAACCTATACTCCTAGGATAAAGTGAGAATGAATTCATTGTGGTTGTATTGCTAATATTGGGCAGATAATCCTTAAAGCTGGTAGTTTCATGAATGAATCTGTTCGGTTGCCTTTCCAGCACAGTTTCCTGATACAAAATATCACTGGCAATTGGCGCATCGAAAACATTTAATCTTCTGTACATAAAAAACCTTAAACATATCCAACATTAATTTGTTTAGATCACAGCATTCGTAAAACATGCCGCTATGTAATTATACAAACAATATGGAAAAGATACAACTATTTATGATTGATTAGTTAAAGGGACGATGGAGTACATATACCTGATTATTTCCAGAATTTTCTAAATCTTTTATATTCCATAAATAAATAAATAAATAAATAAATAAATAAATAAATAAAATGGACGATGGAGTACCTGATTATTTTCAGAATTTCCTAAATATTTTACATTCTATTTATAAATAAATAAATATAATGGACGATGGAGTACCTGATTATTTTCAGAATTACCTAGTATATCTTTAATATTCCGTTATATAGCGGGATTTTAAAAACAAAAAAATTCTACTTTCATCGCAGAAGCTATAGCATTTTTTATGTCCTTAAATGCCCGTAAACTTCAGGTGTCATAATCTTTACATCCGCTGTCATCATCCAATACCTGGCTTTAATACACGATTTTCAACACCTTTTCAGCGTTCATGGACACCTTTGGTATAATTATCTATAATAATACGAATATTATCCCCTCTGTTGATAAATATTGTCATACTAACCTTTCTTTAACTTACTCCAGAGTTAGATAATTTTCACGATTTTCTCTCCAAAATATAGCGATATACAAATGTACGTATGACTGCAGTTAACAGGGGATCGAGTGGCCGAAAAAGTGCCGAGGAGCCGAGCGGCCGTAAAGTTGCCGAGCTGTGGACAGCAGCTGCCAAAAAGGTGCCGAGTATAGACCACAAGGGGCCGAGATGTAACTGCCGAGCAGCCTAGATGAGCTGCCGATTCGGCACTAATTCGGCACTAAAGTGTTAAACTTTCGAAAGGCCTGCACTGTAGTAGTGACTGTTTTTTTTACCAAGCATTCGGCATTTAGAAATGAATGTCACGGCGTCCTTCGGACGAGACCTTAAAAACGGATGCCCCGTGTAACTGCAAGCATAATACGTTATTAAGATATCTCCCTGTCCATTGCTCTGAGCCCAATGAAAGAGACAAAATTTCTGCCACTTCATCTACAGCTGGTGACGTCTCGATATAAGTGAAATAAACTTGACTGGGAAGCAAAACACCATTCAATTTATCAATAAGTGTCAACTATTACCACAGTCAAACATGTCTATAAAGGCAACCCAAGGGAACCAGTAAAAGTGGCCTTTATGGGCAGATGGCCTTTATACACAGGTTTAATTAATTTGAATAAAGAATAATTAGGACACAAGTCTACTGGACTTTATTAACCTGGTGGCCCTTATATAGAGGTGGTATTTAAGACAGTTATTACATAACTTGACTATACTTTACTGGCACGTCTGTATTCAATATTCCAGATATAAAGTCAATAAATGTAATTGAATATATACAATCTTACTATCTTCTCACTGACGCAGTTTCCTCGGTTTTTTATATCTTTTTAAAAAAATTCTTCTCTCGTTTTCTTTTTCCAACTATTTCCAGAATTGTAAAACTGACCTGACGAATTAGTGCCCACTCGACAGCATACACAGTACAGAACCGTCTAAACTTTAACACTCAGCTAACGACTTATGGCCAGCTGGGCAACTCTATAGTACAGACCCGTCTTAATTTTAACACCGAATTAACGAATTAGTGCCAGATTAGCAACTCATTTAGGCTACATATACAGTACAGACCCGTCTAAATTTTAACACCGACCTAACGAATTAGCAATGGCTCGGCAACATATACAGTACAGACCCGTCTTAATTTTAACACTGAGCTAACGATTTTGCGCCAGCTGGGCAACTATACAGTACAGACCCGCCTTACTTTAACACTGAGAGAGAGAGAGAGAGAGAGAGAGAGAGAGAGAGAGAGAGAGAGAGAGAGAGAGAGAGAGAGAGAGAGAGAGAGAGAGTGTGTGTGTGTGTGTGTGTGTGTATGTGTGTACACTAAAGTATACATATTCATAAAAAAACACTGTCAAAGCGTTTCTATCCTTAATTGATGTCACGTAACGTTACTTAGCACAAATGTGACAAACAGTCCAAATATAACGAATTGATAAGGTTTTGGTATTTTGATATCGCTATTTCAACAAGATTCAATGATGTCATGGATTTCTATTACCAATTCATTTAGTGACATCACCGATTTTTTACATCTATTATTAAATTAGGACTATCACATAAGACTGTCACACTTAATTTATATCACCAACGACCACACTTTACACTTAACGACCAAAAAAAACATAAAATATAACCATTTAATTCTCTATCTCTGAGAACTTTTAATGATTTTATGTCTTTTGATATATTTTCAGCAATGGACAAGAAAACTAAACAACCTTTACCGAAGGCAGAAAAAGAACCAAACGTCACTGCGGCAGCGTGTGCTTATTTCAAACTGCTGATTATGAACGTTGCGGGGCCGAGCGATGGAGAAAAGTCGGCTGATCGGCGTAAGCAGACGATCCATGATGTCATTGAAATTGAACATCCAAATCTTATATTCTTTCAAGAATTCGGATGGAAAGGCGTTTCGGGGAGAACTTGGTCAAAATTTCCTATCGATGATAGATACCAGCTGAGTGGAAACACGGAAGCTAGCCTTTTATATGACTCAAATGAATTTCTGATAAGAGAGTTACCAGCAAAAACATTGCAAAGTGTTCTGGATGAAATAAAAAGAAAAGATGGCGAAGTCCCAAATGATTTCGCACCTCTTTCAAGAATGTGTGCACGGATTGTTGAGTCAAAAGGTGTTCCTATTAAAACATTTATTTGCGTGTCGTGGCATGGAAAATATTCAAAACATAGTGTTTCAGAACTTATTCAAGAATTTAAAAATACAATGAAATTCTTCGAAGCTCTTTTATCTGAACTAAAAGGAGACTTGTCTATGATTATAGGTGGAGACTTTAACATCAATATCAAGAAAGTCAAAGAATTTGTCATTTCTCCCTTTCAGATATATGAATATTCTCCAGCAAAAAGGCGATCTGGAAATATAATAGACTTTTATATCACGACTACCAATCAAGTTTTGAAAGATGTCCAAGTTTTGGATATTTCACAAATATCAGAAGCCAAGGATCCGCTGAAAGTACTTGATCACGATCCGGTTAAGGCTTTGTTATATTAAAATGTTTAGATTTCAAGCTATTTTGCTATAAGCAAACAACATTTAACAGCCCACTTGACCTGTATCTCTGCTTCTTCATTATTTATTCGATAATCAATTTTTGGCATACTTTCGGCATCTTTTTCAAACAGTAAACAGTTGCTTACGAACCTTGGTGGACCGAGTGATGGAAAAGGGACGGCTGATCGGCGTAAGCAGATGTTCCATGGTGTCCTTGATATTCAAAATCCAAATCTGTAAAATAAAAAGGGTTATTGACCTAATATTGAACAGTATTGTCCCCGTTTATTCGAAATTTACACTCCAAGCTCGCGCATATCTCACAAATACCAATCAAGTTTTAAAAGATGTTCAGATTTCATGATATTTTACTATAGGCAAACAACATTGAACTGTCCACTTGACCTTTTATTAGATATATCCTTTATCCTATACATGGGTAGTGTTATGATTTGCAGTGATATAATACACAGTGCACGACCTTGGAGGATAAAACCGGCATTTCCCCAACTGTCTTTAACCCTGGATTATAGACTCTACGTACGAATAGGATTTGAAAAAGTGTAAACTTTTTTCCCTATAAATCAATGTACTAGTTCATGATGACTATTTTGATTAAAGGTCAATCGGACAGGTCAATGCAATATGCCTATACTATTAGTATTATTTCTACTTCATCAGGTAAAAATATTAGTTAGACTCATATCTAAAAAATCAATTTTAAAAAAACATATTGGAAACTTATTTAGGTTAGGAGTCATTAATCAAATTAATCATTGGCGTTTTTTTCACTGACTATTTGATACGGGTATATATTACTTGTATATCATTTATGTATTGAATGTGTCCTTTCAGTTCAACTACATTCAAACCTGTCAATAAAGGCCGCCTGAGGGAACTAGTAAAATTGGCCTTTATGGAGAGGTGGCCTTTATATAGAACTGTATTTATTGTTGCTTTCCGGTGCATATGCCTCTCTCTCTCTCTCTCTCTCTCTCTCTCTCTCTCTCTCTCTCTCTTCTCTATATATATATATATATATATATATATATATATATATATATATATATATATATATTATATATCTGTGTGTGTGTGTGTGTGTGTAGCCTTGTTAACTTATGTGACAATAAGAACTCTGATTATACCAATCATTACACACATTTAACATGATATGCGTCAATCAATTACAGGAACATTATGATTTGTTAAACGTTTATGTATTCGTCTTTAGTAATATATGTATATTACCAAGTCCATTATAATTTTGACATTATTAATAGGTATACTAGTATTTTCATCGAATTAATTTTTATTTAGTTATTATCTGTGATACATGTATATAAACACATAATTTTATCGAATGGTTACTTGTTAACTGTTAAGTTTTCTTTGTGTGTTAACTTGACATTTTTGATACACCTATAATGATTAGGAAAACAATTCAATCAAGTACGCACATACATGTTTCATAATCGTTAAAAAACTTGAATGCAATTCACATATTATTTTATATTTTAAAAACGAGATTAATGATTCTGAAGACATATTAAAACATAATAATAGATAAAAACAAAATTGCAATACACATTATAATTTTAATTCTCACTACGTTTGGTTTACTTTGTCAAAATTATTTTTTTCTTTTTTAATTATTTAGTCTTAATTTTTAATATTTTTTATTAAGTTAATTCAATTATTTTCTGATATTTGATGATTGTTATAAATCGATGACTCAACTATTTGTTTCGTTTCAAGCATTTTTCTTGGTCAGATCTTTTCTGATGCATGAAAGGATTGGCTTCCATGGAAGAGACATAACCATTTGACATCCTACGACAAAGTGATGCTAATGTGTTACTTTCTATGGCTATTTTATCATATAGTTTTTTTTGAAACATCGTATAAATAGAATTATATGGAATATAAATAATTTTCTCTTTGTTTTGGGAGTACGAAAGAATTTTACATTTTGCATAGTGATTTCTCTACGCCATAGTATGGAAGTCCATATGCCTTATTGTTAACTATTGTATTTTCATTGTTTTCAGTGATATATCTCTTCATGTTCTAAAATTGTTTATTTCTTTTTGTATTTATTTGTTTATTTATTTATCGATTTATTTATTGATTTATTCATGAAACTGAAAAATAAATACGTTTATTACATTTTTTAAATCATAATAAAACCAATTATTTATCACATTGTTATTATGTTTTCATTTATTCTGTTACACCAGCCTTTACTACTATAGCATAACAAGATTACATGTACCCCATTCCATACCTTGTAATAATGTCAAATCAACGTTGTATTTTAATGGCATACCTACTTAAAACAATCACTAACGAAACTACAGCACTACACCATTTGGTACAAACTACCGGCATCTTTTCTAAAACATTATTCAGTTTTAATACCTAGTTTTTTTTTCATTTTGGACTCGGTAACACACCACAGAAAGGGAATGGATGGTGTCTGGAACATACATTCAAACCTGTCTAAGGTCACCTCTGTATATATGGGACACCTGCTTTTAAAGTCCAATTAACTTTTATCCAAATTGCTCTTAATTCATGTTATTTGAACTTGTGTGTAAGGGCCACCTATCCATAAAGGCCAATTTACTGTTCCCTTTAGTGGACTTTATATATTTTATAAAGAGGATTCACTATACTAACGAATGTTTTAAATATAATAAAGTCACATTGTACATACTCTAGTCAAGATTGTTTTACTGATATTGAGATAGAGAAAACCACCAACCTTCGGTTATATAGAACAGACACACTTTCTCAGACTCCAATCTGTAGAATTTCATTCGAACCTAGACAATAAGAAGCACTGGTCAATACAGAACTGTTAACGGTAAGATTTTAGTCAACAGTTATACATGACAAGGTAGATACATGATGCACCTCAAATTATACTTGATCAACAACATATCAATAGCATTAACATTAGGGTTTTATTGCGTGCGTAAAGTGACATGTATTTCGCAATTTAAAAATTAAAATGGAACACTTTCAATTTATGTGTACATTTTTCTAGTTTCGTTGAAGATAAAATCCTTTCTAATTACCCTTTTCGATGACTATATATATATATATATATATATATATATATATATATATATATATAACGCGCTAATATATAGCGCTAACGCGCGAAATTTAAACACCGCGAATGTACTTCCTGGTCTCTTTCGCCGCCAAAATTCGGCACCGCAAATATTAAGCGCTATACAGTATATCTATATATATATATATATATGAGATATATATATATATATATATATATATATATATATTGATCAAGTACTTAAGTATTTAAACAGAGTATTTTATTAAACGAGTATCAAGTCATTCTTTAATAACTTATTGAATATCAAATATAGCTAGGGATCCAAACGCATGCTTTACAACCTGATAGCATGTCCAAGATGGTCACTGTTACTTTAAATAGCAAAAACCTATAAATGCACATTATGGCCTTATTTATGTACCATTTTTGTTGATTTTGTGTGTGATCGTGAATAATTTTGTTTCCATGCATTTAAAAGAAAACCAGTCATCCAATTGAGCTTAAACTTTGTCAGTTGGTTTATTGTAGTGATTTGTGGTATGGGACAGCTTGACAGCCTTATAGCATATCCAAGAAGGCTTCCATTACTATAAATAGCAAAATCCGATAAAAGCACATTACAGCCTTGTTTATGATTTTGTTGAAATTTTATATATAAAACTCAAGTTATTAAAATAATATCAGGTTTTTCTGTAATGTTTTAGTTTACCTAATATAGTGTATCTAAAATGGCCACTGTTACTATAAATAGCAAAAACCTATAAATGGCCATTACAGCCTTGTTAATGTACTGATTTTTGTTGAAATTCTAAATATAGAAAAAAACCAACTCGGGGTATTAAACATATTTAACAGGTTTTTCTGAAAAAATTATACTTTCACTTCTTATTGTGTTCACTGATGTTTACCACTGCGGGGGATAGTGTTCTCTAAACACCTTGTTTTATATTTAATGATATTGACATAAACTTGGTCGGTGAAAAAGATAACACTATGTCGTATATCATTTATATTACATACTATATATATAACTAGTTATAAAACTTTTCTGTTTCTGTACAGTTGAATCAAGATAAGGTCTCGATCTAAGGTATGTAAATATATATATATATATAGGGTTGATAGATATTTTAATTATACACCGTGAATCACATTAACATTGTATCACGAATTCTATTTATTGATATCACTGATTTGAGTAAAGCACTGAATAAATAGTTAAATGGTACGTCATTTAATAATTAAACTGATTTGAAATGGCGTTCATAGTTGATATGAATACCAAAACTTTGAACGACAAACTGAATGAGTGGTAACGCATTATGATTGGTTGGTCGTGCAAAATGTAAGTATTCATATTGGCTATGATGGCCATTTTAAAACATATCAATTGTTATATTTTCATTACATTGTTTTAATTGCTAAATTAATTTTTGAGGGTTTATTTGCGTTCAATTTTGTAATTATATTTTCGAGCGTTTCGACTAAAATATAGTCCACAAAAACAAAATTTTGTTCTTTAACATGTGATATAACATATGATAATCTTATTAATATATATTATTTACAAAGAAATTATGAAAACAAATAAGAATTACAAATAAATAATTTAGACATGAGTACATTTTTTACAACAATATACATTTATTGTCTACTGAGTTTGTGATATCCTAGGGGAAACATCCACAAATTCTATTAAGTGATATCACGAATTATATTTAGTGATATCGCTAAATATGTAACAAAATACTGAATAAATGATAAAAATGGTACGTCAAAAATATTTATACTGTCATTATATGAATAAAAAAGAAATAACAAAATAAACATTTGATTCTGCAACTTTGTTTTGTAACAGTTCGATGAATAAACAATTTTATTCTGACATAATTTCAGCATTAATGGTCACAAAAACTAAGAAAAAGAAGAAACAAAAGAACAAAATGACACAAAAATACAGCTCATCCTCAATATCTCCATCTTCTTCAGGGGACGACTGCACAGATTCTGATAGCTCCACAGATTCTAACAGCTCCACAGATTCTGACAGCTCCAAAGATTCTGACAGCTCCACAGATTCTGAGAGATCCTAGGAGAAACATCAACAAATTATATTTAGTGATATCGCCAATTCTATTTAGTGATATCACTAAATATGTAACAAAATACAGAATTAATAATAAAAACGGTACGCCAAAAATATTTATACGGTCATTATATGATTAAAAAAGAAAACGCTTCAATAAACAAACAAAATAAACATTTGATTCTGCAACTTTGTTTTGTAATAGTTCGATGAATAAACAATTAATTTTGACATAATTTCAGCATTAATGGTTAGAAAAACTAAGAAAAAGAAGGAACAAAAAAACAAAATGGCACGAAAATACAGCTCACCCTCAATATCTCCATCTTCTTCAGGGGACGACTGCACAGATTCTGACAGCTCCACAGATTCTAACAGCTCCACAGATTCTGACAGCTCCAAAGATTCTGACAGCTCCACAGATTCTGACAGCTCCACAGATTCTAACAGCTCCACAGATTCTGACAGCTCCACAGATTCTAACAGCTCCACAGATTCTGAAAGCTCCACAGATTCTGACAGCTCCACAGATTCTAACAGCTCCACAGATTATGACAGCTCCACAGATTATGACAGCTCCACAGATTCTGACAGCTCCACAGATTCTAACAGCTCCACAGATTATGACAGCTCGAATTTGCAGTCTGGTATGTATCAGTACAAACCATGTAAAACTTCCGACCTGCTAAATTGTACTATCTTTCATGTCTAGATTCACAGAAAAATTAAAGCTGGTAGTTTCATGAATGAATCTGTTCGGTTGCAACTATTTATGAATTCAAGTCAATTCGCCCCACGGTAAATTCGCCCCCGTCAAATTCGCCCCCACTTTCATCAAATTCGCCCCCATGTCAAAATCGCCCCATGTCAAAATCGCCCCCACTTCTTGCAAATTCGCCCCCATTTTTTTCCAATAACCATATAACAAATAATATTTTTATTTTTATTTTTATTTTATTTTTTTTATAAAAATTCAAATAAAAATAAGGATACTTTAGAAATGAAACATATCAATGCATCCATTTAATCAATATGAATTTAACTTTTATGTTCAATTGTATTATTAAACGTAGTCAACGTTGCTTTTGACAAAATAATTTTTATAAAATACCGACATATAGTAGATGCCATTTTAAAAGTGAACAATGCATTTGATGTTACCAAGAAGAGAGAAATTGTTTCGAAGGAGCGCCTGGTATGTTGAAAAAGATGTTCTCTCAACGGTACATAATCTATCAATACTCTAATGTTATTCTTTAATAAACGTTACTGAAGTATTTTGTTTTTACTGTACCCACTGTTATCATTATAGCAAAATCTTACAAAGGACTTTTTATTTGAATGCGCGACAAAAAACATTGCAATAAAAACAATGCATTACAAATAATTTGTCTGCCATGAGTTTTTTTTGCATATCCGAAGTCGTAAAAAATAATTTTATGTTACTTTTAAAATCTCAATAAAAGATTTTTTTTCAAAAATTTGGGGCGAATTTGCAAAAAGTGGGGGCGATTTTGAACGGGGCGATTTTGAAATGGGGGCGAATTTGATGAAAGTGGGAGCGAATTTGACGGGGGCGAATTTACCGTGGGGCGAATTGACCTGATACCCTATTTATGATTGATTAGTTAAAGGGACGATGGAGTACATATACCTGATTATTTCCAGAATTTTCTATTTTTTCTATATTCCATAAATAAATAAATAAATAAAATAAATAAATAATAAATAAATAAATAAATAAATAAATAAATAAAATGGACGATGGAGTACCTGATTATTTTCAGAATTTCCTATATCTTTAATATTCCATTATATAGCGGGATTTTAAAAAAAAAAAATTTCTACTTTCATCGCTGTAGCTATAGCATTTTTTAAGTCCTTAAATGCCTGTAAACAGGTAAACTTCAGGTGTCATAATCCTAATTCTTTAAACCGCTGTCATCATCCGATACCTGGCTTTAATACACGATTTTCAAGACCTTTTCAGCCTTCACTGACACCTTTGGTATAATTATCTATAATAATACGAATATTATCCCCTCTGCTGATAAATATTGTCCTACTAATCTTTCTTTGACTTACTCCAGAGTTAGATAATTTTCACGATTTTCTCTCCAAAATATAGCGATATACATATGTACGTATGACTGCAGTTAACAGGGGATCGAGTGGCCGAAGAGGTGCCGAGGAGCCGAGCGGCCGAAAAGTTGCCGAGCTGTGGACAGCAGCTGCCGAATAGGTGCCGAGTATAGACCACAAGGGGCCGAGATGTAACTGCCGAGCAGCCGAGATGAGCTGCCGATTCGGCACTAATTCGGCACTAAAGTGTTAAACTTTCGACAGGCCTACACTGTAGTAGTGACTGTTCTTTCACCAAGCATTCGGCATTCAGAAATGAATGTCACGGCGTCCTTCGGACGAGACCTTATAAACGGATGCCCCGTGTTACTGCAAGCATATTAAGTTATTAGGATATCTCCCTGTCCATTGCTCTGAGCCCACTGAAAGAGTCCAAATTTCTGCCACTTCATCTACAGCTGGTGACGATATGAGTGAAATCTACTTGACGGGGAAGCAAAACACCATTCGATCAATCAATTAGTGTCAATTACTACTACAGTCAAACATGTCTATAAAGGCAACCCAAGGGAACCAGTAAAAGTGGCCTTTATGGGCAGATGGCCTTTATACACAGGTTTAAATAATATGAATAGGACACAATTCTACTGGACTTTATAAACCTGATGGCCCTTATATAGAGGTGGTATTTAAAGCAGGTTGGACTATACATCAATTGTGTACTGTTTGCTGGATTAATTATAACTTTTTCCAAAATAATGGTAAATATATATATGACTTGATTATACTTTACCGATAAGTCTGTATTAAATATTCCAGATATAAAGTCAATAAATGTAGTTGAATATATACCGTCTTACTATCTTCTCCCTGACGCAGTTTCCTCGGTTTTTTTTTTATATCTTTTTGAAAAAAATTCTTCTCTCGTTTTCTTTTTCCGACTATTTCCAGAATAACATCAGCAAAGGGAATTTGTACTCTCGTTTTCTTTTTTTAACTTAATTGCATTATCGTTTATATATATCTTTTAACTTTAGCGACACAAACCTGTCAAGAGTTTAACACTAGCCTAACGAGTTTGTGCCTCTCGGATTCACAATCCAGAAGCAAAGTAAAAACTTTGGAACTGACAAGTTAGGTTAGACACGTGAACTTCCACCAGGGAAGTGAGGCCGGGTGCTCCGGAAGGGTAAGCACCTCCTGTTTAGCTAGCTACACCCGTCACGTGTGTAATCAAAATTGTGTGAAAGGAACATGGAACTATGAGACGTCAAATATATCCAAGGCAATCCTGGACACAGAGACATCAAACTTATCAACAATACTGTGATGACGGCCATAAAACTTTTTGAGGGCCTTGATAAGCCTAGGCTTGCAATATCCCTGAGTCAACAATTTATTTGCAAGCAGCCTACTTCGTTGTACAAAGTCCCCGTAGTGGGAACAAGCTCTACCATAGCGTATTAATTGGGAAACAAATACACCATAAGCAGGAGAAGCAGGTATATTACTGCATAAAAAGGAAAGTTGACAATAGAAAAATTGAAGTCATCACGTTTGTCATAAAGTTTCAAATGTAGCCTTTTTGTGCGTCATAATTCAGGTATAAGTCTAAATATGAAGCAGAACTTGAGGAATCAGTCGTGTCTTTTATTTCAAGCTCACTAGGATAGATGACATTTACATAGTCTCCAAATTTAGGATTGTTAAGAGACAGAACGTCATCTATGTATCTGTATGTTGAGTTGAATGATTTGGCGACAGTTTTCTCTCCAGATTTAACAAGGTTCTGCATAAATTCTGCTTCGTAAGAATAAAGAAACAAATCAGCAAGCAATGGTGCACAGTTGTACCATTGGTATACCGATTGTTTGCTGAAATACTATATTACCAAACACAACAAATATGTTATCTATCAAAAACTCCAACATTTTGTTGATGGTATCTTCAGTATATTTTTGTTTGGAATCCGTATGATGCTTGACAAAATAACCAGAATCCCTGTTCAGCACCAGATATTTGTATCTTGTAAGCTATATCTTTTATATCTATAGTTCTTCTGCAGTTGCGAGTCACTAAGGCTATCTGTTTCTCGAAAAACACACAGCAGTCGGCTTGGTCTCCTTTTCGTTATAATCTTAGTGTTAATTTTCGACAGCTCATTTTAACACCGACCTAACGAATTAGTGCCGGCTTAGCAACTCATTTAGGCTACATACACAGTACAGACCCGTATAAATTTTAACACTGACCTAACGAATTAGCACCGGCTCGGCAACATAAACATTAAAGACCCGTCTTAATTTTAACACTGAGCTAACGACTTTGTGCCAGCTGGGCAACTCTACAGTACAGACCCGTCTTAATTTTAACATTGAGCTAACGACTTTGTGCCGGCTGGGCAACTCTACAGTACAGACCCGTCTTAATTTTAACATTGAGCTAACGACTTTGTGCCGGCTGGGCAACTCTACAGTACAGACCCGTCTTAATTTTAACATTGAGCTGACGACTTTGTGCCAGCTGGACAACTCTACAGTTCAGATCCGTCTTAATTTTAACACTGAGCTAACGACTTTGTGCCAGCTGGACAACTCTACAGTACAGACCCGTCTTACTTTTAACACTGAGAGAGAGAGACAGAGAGAGAGAGAGAGAGAGAGAGAGAGAGAGAGAGAGAGAAAGAGAGAGAGAGAGAGAGAAAGAGTGTGTGTGTGTGTGTGTGGGTGTGTGTGTGTACACTAAAGTTTACATATTCATCAAAAACCGCTGTCTTAGCGCTTCTATCCTTAATTGACGTCACGTAACGTTACCTAGCACCAATGTGACAAACAGTCCAAGTATGGCCGATTGATAAGGTATTAGTATTTTGATATCGCTATTTCAACAAGATTCAATGATGTCATTGATTTCTATTACCAATTCATTTAGTGACATCCCCTATTTTTTACATCTATTATTAAATTAGGACTATCACATAAGACTGTCACACCTAAATTATATCACCCACGACCACGCTTTACATTACACGACCAAAATAAACATAAAATATAACCATTTAATTCTCTATCTCTGAGCACTTTTAATGGTTTTGTGTCTTTTGATATATTTTCAGCAATGGACAAGAAAACTAAACAACCTTTACCGAAGGCAGAAAAAGAACCAAAGATCACCGCGGCAGCGTGTGCTTATTTCAAACTGCTGATTATGAACGTTGCGGGGCCGAGCGATGGAAAAGGGTCGGCTGATCGGCGTAAGCAGACGATCCATGATGTCATTGAAATTGAACATCCAAATCTTATACTATTTCAAAAATTCAGATGGAAAAGCGTTTCGGGGAGAACATGGTCAAAATTTCCTATCAATGATAGATACCAGCTGAGCGGAAACACGGAAGCTAGCCTTTTATATGACTCAAATGAATTTCTGATAAGAGAGTTACCAGCAAAAACATTGCAAAGTGTTCTGGATGAAATGAAAAGAAAAGATGGCGAAGTCCCAACAGATTTCACACCTCTTCCAAGAATGTGTGCACGGATTGTTGAGTCAAAAGGTGTTCCTATTAAAACATTTATTTGCGTGTCGTGGCATGGAAGATATTCAAAACATAGTGTTTCAGAACTTATTCAAGAATTTAAAAATACAATTAAATTCTTCAAAGCTGTTTTATCTTTATAATTATAGGGGGAGACTTTAACATCAATATCAAGAAAATCAAATAATTTGTCATTTCTCCCTTTCAGATATATGAATATTCTCCAGCAAAAAGGCGATCTGGAATTATAATAGACTTTTATATCACGACTACCAATCAAGTTTTGAAAGATGTCCAAGTTTTGGATATTTCAAAAATATCAGAAGCCAAGAATCCGCTGAAAGTACTTGATCACGATCCGGTTAAGGCTTTGTTATATTAAAATGTTTAGGTTTCATGATATTTTGCTATAGGCAAACAACATTGAACAGTCCACTTGACATGTATCTCTGCTTCTTCATTATTTATTCGATAATCAATTTTTGGCATACTTTCGGCAACTTTTTCAGACTGTAAACAGTTGTTTACGAACCTTAAAGGACCGAGTGATGGAAAAGGGACGACTGATCGGCGTAAGCAGATGTTCCATGGTGTCCTTGATATTCAAAATCCAAATCTGTAAAATAAAAAGTGTTATTGAACTAATATTGAGGAGTATTGTCCCCGTTTACTCGAAATTTACACTCCAAGCTCGCACATATCTCACGAATACCAATTTAGTTTTGAAAGATGTTCAGATTTCATGATATTTTGCTATAGGCAAACAACATTGAACTGTCCACTTGACCTTTCATAAGATATATCCTTTATCCTATACATGGGTAGTGATATGATTTGCAGTGATATAATACACAGTGCACGACCTTGGAGGATAAAACCGGCATTTCCCCAACTGTCTTTAACCCTGGATTATAGACTCTACGTACGAATAGGATTTTAAAAAAGAGTAGACGAAGTAAACGTTTGCCCTATAAATCAATGTACTGGTTCATGATGACTATTTTGATTAAAGGTCAAGCGGACAGGTCAATGCAATATGCCTATATTATTAGTATTATTTCTACTTCATCAGGTAAAAATATTAGTTACACTCATATCTAAAAAATCAATTTTAAAACATATTGGAAACTTATTTAGGTTAGGAGTCATTAATCAAATCAATCATTGGCGTTTTTTTTACTGACTACCGGTATTTGATACGGGTATATATTACTTGTATAATTATCATTTATGTATTGAATGTGTCCTTTTAGTTCAACATACATTCAAACCTGTCTATAAAGGCCACCTGAGGGAACTAGTAAAATTGGCCTTTATGGACAGGTGGCCCTTTTATAGAACTGTATCTATTGTTGCTTTCCGGTGCATATGCCCCCCCCCCCTCCTCTCTCTCTCTCTCTCTCTCTCTCTCTCTCTCTTTATATATATATATATATGTGTGTGTGTGTGTGTGTGTGTGTGTGGAGCCTTGTTAACTTATGTGATAATAAGAACTCTGATTATACCAATCATCACACAAATTTAACATGATATGCGTCAATCAATTACAGGAACATTCTGATTTATTAAACGTTTATGTATTCGTCTTTAGCAATATATGTATATTACCAAGTCCATTATAATTTTGACATTATTAATAGTTATACTAGTATTTTCATCGAATTAATTTTTATTTAGCTATTATCTGTGATACATGTATATAATTTTATCGAATGGTTACTTGTTTACTGTTAAGTTTTCTTTGTGTGTTAACTTGACATTTTTGATACACCTATAATGATTAGGAAAACAATTCAATCAAGTACGCATATACATGTTTCATAATCGTTAAAAAACTTGAATGCAATTCACATGTTATTTTATATTTTAAATACGAGATAATGATGTTTAAAACATATTAAAACATAATAATAGATAAAAACAAAATTGCAATACACATTATAATTTTAATTCTCATTACTTTTGGATTTTTTACTTTGTCAAAATTATTTTTTTCTTTTTTAATTATTTAGTCTTAATTTTTAATATTTTTTATTAATTTTATTCAATTATTTTCTGATATTTGTTGATTGTTATAAATCGATGACTCAACTATTTGTTTCGTTTCAAGCATTTTTCTTGGTCAGATCTTTTCTGGTGCATGAAAGGATTGGCTTCCATGGAAGATACATAACCATTTGACATCCTACGACATAGTGATGCTAATGTGTTACTTTCTATGGCTATTTTATCATATAGTTTTTTTGAAACATCGTATAAATAGAATTATAAGGAATAGAAATAATTTTCTTTTTGTTTTAGGAGTATGAAAGAATTTTACATTTTGCATAGTGATTTCTCTACGCCATAGTATGGAAGTCTATATGCCTTATTGTTAACTATTGTATTTTACATTGTTTTCAGTGATATATCTCTTCATGTTCTAAAATTGTTTATTTCTTTTTGTATTTATTTGTTTATTTATTTATCGATTTATTTATTGATTTATTCATGAAACTGAAAAATAAATACGTTTATTACATTTTTAAATCATAATAAAACCAATTATTTATCACATTGTTATTATGTTTTCATTTATTCTGTTACACCAGCCTTTACTACTATAGCACAACAAGATTACATGTACCCCATTCCATACTTTGTAATAATGTCAAATCAACGTTGTATTTCAATGGCATACCTACTTAAAACAATCACTAACGAAACTACAGCACTACACCATTTGGTACAAACTACCGGCATCTTTTCTAAAACATTATTCAGTTTTAATACCTAGTTTTTTTTCATTTTGGACTCGGTAACACACCACAGAAAGGGAATGGATGGTGTCTGGAACATACATTCAAACCTGTCTAAGGTCACCTCTGTATATATGGTACACCTGCTTTTAAAGTCCAATTAACTTTTATCCAAATTGCTCTTAATTCATGTTATTTGAACTTGTGTGTAAGGGCCACCTATCCATAAAGGCCAATTTACTGTTCCCTTTAGTGGACTTTATACATTTTATAAAGATGATTCACTATACTAACGAATGTTTTAAATATAACAAAGTCACATTGTACATACTCTAGTCAAGATTGTTTTACTGATATTGAGATAGAGAAAACCACCAACCTTCGGTTATATAGAACAGACACACTTTCTCAGACTCCAATCTGTAGAATTTCATTCGAACCTAGACAATAAAAAGCACTGGTCAATACAGAACTGTTAACGGTTAGATTTTAGTCAACAGTTATACATGACAAGGTAGATACATGATGCACCTCGAATTATACTTGATCAACAACATATCAATATCATTAACATTAGGGTTTTATTGCGTGCGTAAAGTGACATGTATTTCGCAATTTAAAAATTAAAAAGGAACACTTTCAATTTATGTGTACATTTTTCTAGTTTCGTTGAAGATAAAACCCTTTCTAATTACCCTTTTCGATGACTATATATATATATATATATATTATATATATATATATATATATATATAACGCGCTAATATATAGCGTTAACGCGCGAAATTTAAACACCGCGAATGTACTTCCTGGTCTCTTTCGCCGCCAAAATTCGGCACCGCAAATATTAAGCGCTATACAGTATATATATATATATATATATATATATATATTATATATATATATATATTATATATAATATATATGTCACAATGTAAATAGGATTTTGTTGACATTTTGTGTATTTTATATATATGTGGGTCTTTGTACAGGTGAGCTAGGTAGTTTCACTATGTATTGTTAGTATAGTGGTCAGTCAGGTGTTAATAGGTACAGGTGATGGTTGTTTATGTCGTTATGCTCTGCTGATTTTAAATGGTTAAAGTGTATTGATTAATTGATTGGTCACATAATAGAGTTGTCAGTCTGATAGGGGTATTAAGAGGCTATAGTTTAATGGTCATTTATATGCAAATTTAAAAAGTATCTTGTTGTATAAGAAAGAAGTTATACTTGTGGACAGATGGTTTGTGTGGTGTGTGTGAGAGCATGTGGAAAGTGTGCATTGGGTGTGTATATATAGGGGTGGTATGATAGTTTTACTTTAGTCTGGATTGCAAGACAGAAGTGAAGGTCATAACTGGAGCTGACACAAGAAAATAGAGATTTGTTTAAAGTAAGAAGAATCTGATGTAGTACTGTGAGTAGAGAACTTAAATTATTTATATAGAGAATTCTGTGTGAAAGAAGAAAAGTGAAAATAGAGACTTTTAAGAACTTTATTTTGTCAGCTCCATGTTGAAGTCTTGCTTAAAATTAAATATGTTTGATTGCAAACGCAAAGAACATTTTAGAGAGCAGTCAGGGTTTTCATAATAATGTCAAAGAGAGTATTGATTCCAAAAGTGAAAATGAAGGAGGCATAGAGGTTATGCATATTGATAAAGAGAACATAAAGAGAAAATAGATATAAGGAGTGGAAAGAGAGATGAAGCTTGGGGTCAGAAAAGGAAAAAGAGGTCAGGTCAAAGGTCAAAAGAAGTGACATAAAAGATGGTACGACAGTAAAGTTGTGACGAACGGGTGTATATAACATTTGCAGAGAAATGAAGATGTAATAATCGTGTACAATGTATATATTGTGTTTTTGTGGCAATAACAATTTCCATTTTATCTGGTGATTTATATCTGTTTGAAAACCGCGAAACCAAATTATCCAGGAACTGGCTTTCATCTCATTTTGAAAATTTAATTAGAGTGTGCGGGGCTCTAAATATAAAAGTTAATTTTGTAAATTCCTATCAACAAAGAAGATTTGATTTCAAAACAACTGGAGGACAAATTGACAATTTTGACATTCAATGACAATTAATTAATAACATGTGTTGGTGGGCAATTTAGTCGAGGTAGATATTCATTTGTACTTATATATGTGTTTATTTTATTTTAATAAATTGTACTATAATATGTCTTTGTATATGTTTAATTCCTGCAATTGTACTCAAACACAACTAGGTTGTGACAATATATATATATATATATATATATATATATATATATATATATATATATATATATATATATATATATATATATGAGAGAGAGAGAGAGAGAGAGAGAGAGGAGAGATATTGATCAAGTACTTAAGTATTTTAACAGAGTATTTATTATTTAACGAGTATCAAGTCATTCTTTAATAACTTATTGAATATCAAATATAGCTAGGGATCCAAACGCATGCTTTTCATCTAAGATTAAAAACCATTATGTAATTTGGTACTTGTATTTAAAAGGTAAAACAGGCAAGGAAATACATCTGATGATCAGGTTAAATTCTGAGCAGGGGAATTCAAACGCGGTATGACGTCTCTAGAAGATGAAGCAAATGTCTGGGTGGTACCGACGAAGAAATGTGTAAGTAGAAGTTCGGTACTCTGATAGGCGAATCTAGGTGAATAAATAGCACAGGCATTAGGCAATTCGCATTTGAGCGTTTTTACATTCTTACTTGATCGTTAAGGTATGCGAAAGCTTTGGGCCTGAAATATCCTAGCAATTACCAACTGGCAATGAGAGTATCAGTAGGCAGCGCCTTGTTGAAGCGTTTTAGGTCTAAAGATGATTTTCTTTTACGTCAGGTGACTGTAGATGAGACTTGGGTTCATTATGATGATAATAAAGCCCAAAGGCGTCAGTGGGTAGGGCCTTGGTCCACGAGGCCAAATGCGTTCAAGACGCAACCATATGCTGGCAAGGTGATGGCCCAGTATTTTAGTAAGCAAAAAGTTTATTCCGGGTATAAAACGTAACATTACTTGACTTCACCACGTAAGGTTTAATTTCATTGGTATATATTAGCAATTTGTACTTCATCATAAACATATCAGAACATGAAATATATAGTTGTTTCATTCCCTATGCAATAATCGAGATTATCTGTCCGATACAGTATGAGCCTAGTTTTGAACTAAGTTGTATCAAGGGAGATAATGTTAGGGAGATGGGGACTGGGTTTATTTGGACCATCGATTTAATTGTAACCGATAATTATCCCTCCGCCACCAGTGGTGAGGGGGGGATATAGCGATACCGCTTTGTGCGTGTGTGTGTGTGGATCCGTCCTAAATGGTGTCCGTGCATCCGTACTTTCTATTGAACTGAAACTTGGTCAGTTGATTTGTAATGGTAGTGAGTGGTGTGGGATTGGTCGACAGGGTAATCGTACATCCAATTATGCATCTAAGATGCCCATCATTACTAATAATATACTTTTTCACTTAATTCATGGTTTCCATGTATTTAAAAGAAAACCATACATTCAATTGGGCTGAAACTTGGTTAGTTGATTCATAGTTTTTCGTGCATTTGTAAGAAAACTGTAGATCTGATTGAGCTGAAAATTGGTCAGTTGATGTTACGATGGTGAGTGATGTGGGATTCCTGGAAAGGAAAATCATACTTTCGATTGGGCTGAAATTTGGTCAGTTGATTTGTTATGGTGGTGAGTTGTGTGGGATTGGTTACAAGCGTAATCCAAGATGGTTGCCGTTACTAAAAATAGACTTTTTCACCTGAATCATTGTCTCTGTGCATTTACAAGAAAACCGTACATCCGATTTAGCTGAAACTTGGTCAATGGATTTATTGTGGTGGTGAGTGGTATGGAATTGCTTTACAACCTGATAGCATATCCAAGATGGCCACTGTTACTTTAAATAGCAAAAACCTATAAATGCACATTATGGCCTTATTTATGTACCAATTTTGTTGATTTTGTGTGTGTTCGTGAATAATTTTGTTTCCATGCATTTAAAAGAAAACCAGTCATCCAATTGAGCTTAAACTTTGTCAGTTGGTTTATTGTAGTGGTGTGTAGTATGGGACAGCTTGACAGCCTTATAGCATATCCAAGATGGCTTCCATTACTATAAATAGCAAAATCCAATAAAAGCACATTACAGCCTTGTTAATGATTTTGTTGAAATTTTAAATATAAATTATAGAACTCAAGTTATTAAAATAATATCAGGTTTTTCTGTAATGTTTTAGTTTACCTAATATAGTGTATCTAAAATGGCCACTGTTACTATAAATAGCAAAAACCTATAAATGGCCATTACAGCCTTGTTAATGTACTGATTTTTGTTGAAATTTTAAATATAGAAAAAAACCAACTCGGGGTATTAAACATATTTAACAGGTTTTTCTGAAAAAATTATACTTTCACTTTTTATTGTGTTCACTGATGTTTACCACTGCGGGGGACATGGGGGATAGTGTTCTCTAAACATAAACTTGGTCGGTGGAAAAGATAACACTATGTCGTATATCATTTATATTACATACTATATATATAACTAGTTATAAAACTTAGCAGTTTCTGTACAGTTGAATCAAGATAAGGTCTCGATCTAAGGTATGTAAATATATTATATATTGGGTTGATAGATATTTTAATTATACACCGTGAATCACATTAACATTGTATCACGAATTCTATTTATTGATATCACTGATTTGAGTAAAGCACTGAATAAATAGTTAAATGGTACGTCATTTAACAATTAAACTGTTTTGAAATGGCGTTCATAGTTGATATGAATACCAAAACTTTGTACGACAAACTGAATGAGTGGTAACGCATTATGAATGGTTGGTCGTGCAAAATGTAAGTATTTATATTGGCTATGATGGCCATTTTAAAACATATCAATTGTTATATTTTCATTACATTGTTTTAATTGCTAAATTAATTTTTGAGGGTTTATTTGCGTTCAATTTTGTAATTATATTTTCGAGCGTTTCGACTAAAATATAGTCCACAAAAACAAAATTTTGTTCTTTAACATGTGATATAACATATGATAATCTTATTAATATATATTATTTACAAAGAAATTATGAAAACAAATAAGAATTACAAATAAATAATTTAGACATTTTTACAACAATATACATTTATTGTCTACTGAGTTTGTGATATCCTAGGGGAAACATCCACAAATTCTATTAAGTGATATCACGAATTATATTTAGTGATATCGCTAAATATGTAACAAAATACTGAATAAATGATAAAAATGGTACGTCAAAAATATTTATACTGTCATTATATGAATAAAAAAGAAATAACAAAATAAACATTTAATTCTGCAACTTTGTTTTGTAACAGTTCGATGAATAAACAATTTTATTCTGACATAATTTCAGCATTAATGGTCACAAAAACTAAGAAAAAGAAGAAACAAAAGAACAAAATGGCACAAAAATACAGCTCATCCTCAATATCTCCATCTTCTTCAGGGGACGACTGCACAGATTCTGATAGCTCCACAGATTTTGACAGCCCCATAGACTATTACTGCTCGATTTTGCAGGCTGGTATGTTTAAGTACAAACCATGTTAAATTTATTGTCTACTGAGTTTGTGATATCCTAGGAGAAACATCAACAAATTATATTTAGTGATATCGCCAATTCTATTTAGTGATATCACTAAATATATAACAAAATACAGAATAAATAATAAAAACGGTACGCCAAAAATATTTATACGGTCATTATATGATTAAAAAAGAAAACGCTTCAATAAACAAACAAAATAAACATTTGATTCTGCAACTTTGTTTTGTAATAGTTCGATGAATAAACAATTAATTTTGACATAATTTCAGCATTAATGGTTAGAAAAACTAAGAAAAAGAAGAAACAAAAAAAAAAATGGCACGAAAATACAGCTCACCCTCAATATCTCCATCTTCTTCAGGGGACGACTGCACAGATTCTGACAGCTCCACAGATTCTAACAGCTCCACAGATTCTGACAGCTCCAAAGATTCTGACAGCTCCACAGATTCTGAGAGCTCCACAGATTCTAACAGCTCCACAGATTCTGACAGCTCCACAGATTCTAACAGCTCCACAGATTCTGAAAGCTCCACAGATTCTGACAGCTCCACAGATTCTAACAGCTCCACAGATTATGACAGCTCCACAGATTATGACAGCTCCACAGATTCTGACAGCTCCACAGATTCTAACAGCTCCACAGATTATGACAGCTCGAATTTGCAGTCTGGTATGTATCAGTACAAACCATGTAAAACTTCCGACCTGCTAAATTGTACTATCTTTCATGTCTAGATTCACAGAAAAATTAAAGCTGGTAGTTTCATGAATGAATCTGTTCGGTTGCCTTTCCAGCACAGTTTCCTGATACAAAATATCAGCTGGCAATTGGCGCATCGAAAACATTTAACCTTGTGTTACATAATAACCTTAAACATATCCAACATTAATTTGTTTAGATCACAGCATTCGTAAAACATGCCGCTATGTAATTATGCAAAGAATATGGAAAGATACAACTATTTATGATTGATTAGTTAAAGGGACGATGGAGTACATATACCTGATTATTTCCAGAATTTTCTATTTTTTCTATATTCCATAAATAAATAAATAAATAAATAAATAAATAAATAAATAAATAAATAAATAAATAAATAAAATGGACGATGGAGTACCTGATTATTTTCAGAATTTCCTATATCTTTAATATTCCATTATATAGCGGGATTTTAAAAACAAAAAATTTCTACTTTCATCGCAGTAGCTATAGCATTTTTTAAGTCCTTAAATGCCTGTAAACAGGTAAACTTCAGGTGTCATAATCCTAATTCTTTTTTTGTAATTCATGTTTTTATTGTCCCAGACATTAAATAGGGATGGTCAAGTGCCAGGGTTGGGGCCACTGGGTTCACTTGCCGGGTAACAAAAGGACAAGTTTACAAATACAACACATCTATATATATATATATATATATATATATATACCACACCATCAAGCACCTAAGTAAATGACAAATATATATTTTTGTTTCAAATATTTCCAACATTTTATCTTTTATATTTCCTTTGGTATTGTACTTGTATATTCTTTTCAGTTTTGTATGGGTTTTTGTTTATATGCAAGTGTGTGTGTGGTGTGTGTGTGTGTGTGTGTGTGTGTCAACCCCTATGAGATTCAGATACAAACAGTATATATAATTCAGGTACAAACAGTATATATTATACATTTTCATGATAAAAGTATAGTTCTAAGCATCAGGAAACATTTTATACACTATAAATGTTGGTGATTTATTTCTACTACCCCTTCTGCAGTACTAACACCACAGTCACATCAGATGAAGAAGGTATATCATTCGTCAAAGATATTGATCCATGGGTCCCAAAATTCCAGAAATTTGGCATAAAGATTATTTTTATTGCAATGATTTTTTCTATATTAATCTGATATTTAAGACTCATTTTCCATGTACTTAAATTTGGCAGTTTTTTATCAATTCTACACTTATATATGTAAAGTCTGGTAGTTAAAAATAGAAAATTTTGAGGTTTATATTTCTGTTTTTGGTCTATAAGTCCAAAGATAGCACTTTCCCTATAGATATTGATGTAGCGATTTATTTTTTTATATATAAAATCCTCTACTTCCATCCAAAAGTTATTAACTATCTCACAATACCAAAACAGATGTTCTATTTTTTCAGCTGTATTGTTACAGAATGTACAGAGATTATTATCCCTTAGTTTAATTTTGAATAAAAAATCATTTGTAGAAATTATTCGTTGGTTTATCCTGTATTGAAACCATTGTAATTTGGTATTTTTACAAGTTTTAAAGGGGATATTATATAGTGATTTCCAGTCAATATCAAGGTCTAGAATGGATTTCCATTTTTCTTGACTTTTGACAATTGTGTTGTTATTATTAAATACATTGTAAAAGTCCTTACTTCCTTTTTTACTTTTAAAAACTATTCTGAAAAAATATGGCATATCAATTTGTAATAAATTAACTGGTTGGTTTTGTATATTTAAACTTTTAATATATGATTCAATGGTGGACTTTATACCATTATATTCAACAAAGTTTGACCTGACAGCAGCATATCTTCTATTAAATTCTCTATATGAAATTATATTTCCATCTTCATTAAGTAAATCTTTTATGAAATATATGCCACAGTCAGACCAAGACTTGTAGAATACTGGACTTTTATTTATACAGATATCTTTATTGTACCAGATACTTACATCTTTAACATCATTTATATTTTCAGGTTTTTGTCTCATAGACAAGAAATTCCAGGCTTAAAAAACATTATTCCAAAAACAATTATTAGGATTATTTTGTTTTATTTTATTAAAATAATCATTTCCATACTTTAAGAAATTATCAATTTTAGAATATGAAATCTCAAATAATTTTCTGTATTTGGATTCAATTTGAAGTAGTCTTCTAATCCATGCTATTTTGAGTGATGCTATAAAATGTTTGATGTCTATCATTTTTAAGCCTCCTTTTTCATAGCTCTGTGACATTAACTCTCTTTTTATGCGATCATTTTTATGTTGCCAAATAAAGTTAAAAAACATTTTGTTCAGTTTTGTTATTATTTCCAGTGGTGGATTTGGAATAGCAATAAATAAATGGTTTAGTTTGGAAATTATCAGTGTTTTCAAAATGGTTATTCTACCTAAAGGAGTTAAAATTCTTTTTGACCACTGTTTTAAGCTTTTTTCTATTTCTTGTATTTTATTATCATAATTTATTTTTATCATTCTGTCCAAATCAACAGAAAAATTTATTCCAAGCAATGTAAATGGACCTTGGTTCCAATCTAATTTAAAACGATGATTAAAGGTTTCGCCATTATATTATTACATCCAATCCACACTGCTCTAGTTTTATTATTATTAATTTTTAGACCGGAGAGCAAGGCAAAGTCATCTAAAACATGTAAAGTTTCTTGTAATGATGACTCTGCTCCATCCAGTATGACAGTAGTGTCGTCCGCAAAAAGTGACAGTTTAAATTCTTCATCACCAATTTTAATACCTTTGATTTTTTATTATTTTTCAGAAGAACAGACAGAATCTCAGCACACATTAAGAATGTGTAAGGTGAAATAGGGTCCCCTTGACGACAACCTCTTGTTATACTAAAAAATTCAGAAACAATTCCATTTTGTAGGACTGCTGACTTAATATCTTGTCGAAATATTTTAATCCATTTTATAAAAGATTCACCAAAATTGAAAAAATCAAGCACTTTATCAATATAATCCCAGGACACTGAATCAAATGCCTTTTCAAAATCAATCATTAAAAGTAGTCCTGGTATATTTTTTTCCTCTGTATATTGCATTAAGTCATAAATTAGTCTAGTGTTTTCACCTATATATCTACCGCTGATAAATCCTGTCTGATCTTCTGAAATAATAAACGGTAATACCTTTTTCAATCTTTCAGCTATGCAGCCAGATGCTATTTTATATACAACATTCAACAATGATATTGGTCGCCAGTTTTTTAGAAACTGCTTTGGTTTGTCCCCTTTCGGTAAACAAGTTATAATACCCTGACGTTGTGTAATTGACAATTTTCCGGTATGAAATCCTTCATTTAGCGAACGTCTTAAAAAGCTTATTAAGTCGTTATAAAAAAAATTAAAAAATTCAGATGTAAAACCATCTGATCCAGGACTTTTCAAATTTTTCATTTTTCGTAAAAAAGTATGAATTTCTGTGTTTGTTAATTCTCCCTCCAAACTCTGCTTTTGTTCTTCAGTTAAAATACTTATGTGTTTAATATCTTTAAGTTTACTCTTGAGATCCATATCATACTCCTCATTATCTCTGTTATAAAGATTGAAGTAATATTGTTTAGTTTCTGCTAGGATTTCCTTTTGATCAGTAATTATTTCTGGATTCTAAACTACAAAAATACTTTGTTGGTTTTTCACCTTCCTCTACCCACCTTGCTTTAGACCTTAACAGAGACCCTTTCATTTTTTCTTTTCTTAATTCCTCTAAATCTTTCTTTTTATTATTAATTTCATTAATGTTAGAAAAACAGTTACTTTCTAGTCTAGTAATTTCATCAATTATCTGTTTCTCTTTTTGAATGGACATTTTTTTACGGTAAGAGGAGTATGATATGGTTTTTCCCCTAATTTCAAGCAAAGCAGTTTCTAAAAATTGTTGATCTGTAATGGTAAATTGAATATCATCATTGCTTATTTCATTAATATTTTCTATGTTATAAACAGGCACTACATATTGTATTTTTACATCTTTAATACACTTTTTCACTATATCAATATAGTTTTTATCTGTTAGTAGGGAATTGTTGAACTTCCAGGGGCCTCTACCTTTAACAAATTCATTTAGTTTTAATGATAAACAAACAGAAGAATGGTCAGACCTATAACTAGGATTGATTTTGACATCTACAACCTTGGACAAAAAATTTTCTGACACAAGGAAAAAATCAAGTCTACTTTGTTTTAATGGGTGTTTTTTTCGCCAAGTATATTTTCTATCTTCTGGATATAGTTCTCTAAAAGGGTCTATGAGATTAAATTCATCTTTCATATTTATTACAACATCTCTTGCTTTTGGATTATTGTAATGGAGGTAACCAAAAATATCCAGTTCTTGATTCTGAACTAAATTAAAATCACCATTTATGATGCAATATTCATTTTCAAAATCTTGGAGAATTTTTGCTATATTTGAAAAAAATTGTGGGTTATCCTCATTTGGAGCATATATATTTATCAATGTTACTCTCATCTTTTCAATAGTCAGGTCAACTGCTATATAATTCCCATTATTATCTTTTTAAATCCAAATTCTTTAAACCGCTGTCATCATCCGATACCTGGCTTTAATACACGATTTTCAAGACCTTTTCAGCCTTCACTGACACCTTTGGTATAATTATCTATAATAATACGAATATTATCCCCTCTGCTGATAAATATTGTCCTACTAATCTTTCTTTGACTTACTCCAGAGTTAGATAATTTTCACGATTTTCTCTCCAAAATATAGCGATATTCATATGTACGTATGACTGCAGTTAACAGGGGATCGAGTGGCCGAAGAGGTGCCGAGGAGCCGAGCGGCCGAAAAGTTGCCGAGCTGTGGACAGCAGCTGCCGAATAGGTGCCGAGTATAGACCACAAGGGGCCGAGATGTAACTGCCGAGCAGCCGAGATGAGCTGCCGATTCGGCACTAATTCGGCACTAAAGTGTTAAACTTTCGACAGGCCTACACTGTAGTAGTGACTGTTCTTTCACCAAGCATTCGGCATTCAGAAATGAATGTAACGGCGTCCTTCGGACGAGACCTTATAAACGGATGCCCCGTGTTACTGCAAGCACATTAAGTTATTAGGATATCTCCCTGTCCATTGCTCTGAGCCCACTGAAAGAGTCCAAATTTCTGCCACTTCATCTACAGCTGGTGACGATATGAGTGAAATCTACTTGACGGGGAAGCAAAACACCATTCAATCAATCAATTAGTGTCAATTACTACTACAGTCAAACATGTCTATAAAGGCAACCCAAGGGAACCAGTAAAAGTGGCCTTTATGGGCAGATGGCCTTTATACACAGGTTTAAATAATATGAATAGGACACAATTCTACTGGACTTTATAAACCTGATGGCCCTTATATAGAGGTTGTATTTAAAGCAGGTTGGACTATACATCAATTGTGTACTGTTTGCTGGATTAATTATAACTTTTTCCAAAATAATGGTAAATATATATATGACTTGATTATACTTTACCGATAAGTCTGTATAAAATATTCCAGATATAAAGTCAATAAATGTAGTTGAATATATACCGTCTTACTATCTTCTCCCTGACGCAGTTTCCTCGGTTTTTTTTATATCTTTTTGAAAAAAATTCTTCTCTCGTTTTCTTTTTCCGACTATTTCCAGAATAACATCAGCAAAGGGAATTTGTACTCTCGTTTTCTTTTTTTAACTTAATTGCATTATCGTTTATATATATCTTTTAACTTTAGCGAAACAAACCTGTCAAGAGTTTAACACTAGCCTAACGAGTTTGTGCCTCTCGGATTCGAGGAATGTAAGCTATATCTTTTATATCTATAGTTCTTCTGCAGTTGCGAGTCACTAAGGCTATCTGTTTCTCGAAAAACACACAGCAGTCGGCTTGGTCTCCTTTTCGTTATAATCTTAGTGTTAATTTTCGACAGCTCATTTTAACACCGACCTAACGAATTAGTGCCGGCTTAGCAACTCATTTAGGCTACATACACAGTACAGACCCGTATAAATTTTAACACTGACCTAACGAATTAGCACCGGCTCGGCAACATATACATTAAAGACCCGTCTTAATTTTAACACTGAGCTAACGACTTTGTGCCAGCTGGGCAACTCTACAGTACAGACCCGTCTTAATTTTAACATTGAGATAACGACTTTGTGCCGGCTGGGCAACTCTACAGTACAGACCCGTCTTAATTTTAACATTGAGCTAACGACTTTGTGCCGGCTGGGCAACTCTACAGTACAGACCCGTCTTAATTTAAACATTGAGCTGACGACTTTGTACCAGCTGGACAACTCTACAGTTCAGATCCGTCTTATTTTTAACACTGAGCTAACGACTTTGTGCCAGCTGGACAACTCTACAGTACAGACCCGTCTTACTTTTAACACTGAGAGAGAGAGAGAGAGAGAGAGAGAGAGAGAGAGAGAGAGAGAGAGAGAGAGAGAGAGAGAGAGTGTGTGTGTGTGTGTGGGTGTGTGTGTGTGGTGGGTGTGTGTGTACACTAAAGTTTACATATTCATCAAAAAACGCTGTCTTAGCGCTTCTATCCTTAATTGACGTCACGTAACGTTACCTAGCACCAATGTGACAAACAGTCCAAGTATAGCGCATTGATAAGGTATTAGTATTTTGATATCGCTATTTCAACAAGATTCAATGATGTCATTGATTTCTATTACCAATTCATTTAGTGACATCCCCTATTTTTTACATCTATTATTAAATTAGGACTATCACATAAGACTGTCACACCTAAATTATATCACCCACGACCACGCTTTACATTACACGACCAAAATAAACATAAAATATAACCATTTAATTCTCTATCTCTGAGCACTTTTAATGGTTTTGTGTCTTTTGATATATTTTCAGCAATGGACAAGAAAACTAAACAACCTTTACCGAAGGCAGAAAAAGAACCAAAGATCACCGCGGCAGCGTGTGCTTATTTTAAACTGCTGATTATGAACGTTGCGGGGCCGAGCGATGGAAAAGGGTCGGCTGATCGGCGTAAGCAGACGATCCATGATGTCATTGAAATTGAACATCCAAATCTTATACTATTTCAAGAATTCAGATGGAAAGGCGTTTCGGGGACAACATGGTCAAAATTTCCTATTGATGATAGATACCAGCTGAGCGGAAACACGGAAGCTAGCCTTTTATATGACTCAAATGAATTTCTGATAAGAGAGTTACCAGCAAAAACATTGCAAAGTGTTCTGGATGAAATGAAAAGAAAAGATGGCGAAGTCCCAACAGATTTCACACCTCTTCCAAGAATGTGTGCACGGATTGTTGAGTCAAAAGGTGTTCCTATTAAAACATTTATTTGCGTGTCGTGGCATAGAAGATATTCAAAACATAGTGTTTCAGAACTTATTCAAGAATTTAAAAATACAATGAAATTCTTCAAAGCTGTTTTATCTAAACTAAAAGGAGACTTGTCTATGATTATAGGTGGAGACTTTAACATCAATATCAAGAAAATCAAAGAATTTGTCATTTCTCCCTTTCAGATATATGAATATTCTCCAGCAAAAAGGCGATCTGGAAATATAATAGACTTTTATATCACGACTACCAATCAAGTTTTGAAAGATGTCCAAGTTTTGGATATTTCAAAAATATCAGAAGCCAAGAATCCGCTGAAAGTACTTGATCACGATCCGGTTAAGGCTTTGTTATATTAAAATGTTTAGGTTTCATGATATTTTGCTATAGGCAAACAACATTGAACAGTCCACTTGACATGTATCTCTGCTTCTTCATTATTTATTCGATAATCAATTTTTGGCATACTTTCGGCAACTTTTTCAGACTGTAAACAGTTGTTTACGAACCTTAAAGGACCGAGTGATGGAAAAGGGACGACTGATCGGCGTAAGCAGATGTTCCATGGTGTCCTTGATATTCAAAATCCAAATCTGTAAAATAAAAAGTGTTATTGAACTAATATTGAGGAGTATTGTCCCCGTTTACTCGAAATTTACACTCCATGCTCGCGCATATCTCACGAATAACAATTAAGTTTTGAAAGATGTTCAGATTTCATGATATTTTGCTATAGGCAAACAACATTGAACTGTCCACTTGACCTTTCATTAGATATATCCTTTATCCTATACATGGGTAGTGATATGATTTGCAGTGATATAATACACAGTGCACGACCTTGGAGGATAAAACCGGCATTTCCCCAACTGTCTTTAACCCTGGATTATAGACTCTACGTACGAATAGGATTTGAAAAAGTGTAAACTTTTTTCCCTATAAATCAATGTACTAGTTCATGATGACTATTTTCATTAAAGGTCAATCGGACAGGTCAATGCAATATGCCTATACTATTAGTATTATTTCTATTTCATCAGGTAAAAATATTAGTTAGACGCATATCTAAAAAATCAATAAAAAAATTATTGAAAACATAACATTCAGGTTAGAAGTCATTAATTAAATCAATCATTGGCGATTTTTCAATGAGTATTTGTTACGGGTATATATTACTTGTATATCATTTATGTATTGAATGTGTCCTTTCAGTTCAACTACATTGAAACCTGTCTATAAAGGCCGCCTGAGGGAACTAGTAAAATTGGTCTTTATGGACAGGTGGCCCTTATATAGAACTGTATCTATTGTTGCTTTCCGGTGCATATGCCCTCTCTCTCTCTCTCTCTCTCTCTCTCTCTCTCTCTCTATATATATATATATATATATATATATATATATATATATATATATATATATATATATATATATGTGTGTGTGTGTGTGTGTGTGGAGCCTTGTTAACTTATGTGACAATAAGAACTCTAATTATACCAATCATTACACAAATTTAACATTATATGCGTCAATCAATTACAGGATTATTCTGATTTGTTAAACGTTTATGTATTCGTCTTTAGTAATATATGTATATTACCAAGTCTATTATAATTTTGACATTATTAATAGTTATACTAGTATTTTCATCGAATTAATTTTTTTTAGTTATTATCTGTAATACGTGTATATAAACACATAATTTTATCGAATGGTTACTTGTTTACTGGAAGTTTTCTTTGTGTGTTATCTTGACATTTTAGATACACCTATAATGATTAGGAAAACAATTCAATCAAGTACGCACATACATGTTTCATAATCGTTATTTTATATTTTAAATACGAGATTAATGATGTTTAAAACATATTAAAACATAATAATAGATAAAAACAAAATTGCAATACACATTATAATTTAATTCTCATTACTTTTGTTTTTTTTTTAATTTGTCACAATTATTTTTTTCTTTTTTAATTATTTTGTCTTAATTTTTAATATATTTTTTATTAATTTTATTTAATTATTTTCTGATATTTGCTGATTGTTATAAATCGATGACTCAACTATTTGTTTCGTTTCAAGCATTTTTTTTGGTCAGATCTTTTCTGTTATTGTTGCATGAAAGGATTGGCTTCCAAGGAAGAGACATAACCGTTTGACATCCTACGACATAGTGATGCTAATGTGTTACTTTCTATGGCTATTTTATCATATAATTTTTTTAAGCATCCTATAAATAGAATTATAAGGAATAGAAATTATTTTCTTTTTGTTTTGGGAGTATGAAAAAATTTGACATTTTGCATAGTGATTTCTCTACGCCATAGTATGGAAGTCTATATGCCTTATTGTTAACTATTGTATTTTACATTGTTTTCAGTGATATATCTCTTCATTTTCTAAAATTGTTTATTTCTTTTTGTATTTATTTGTTTATTTATTTATCGATTTATTTATCTATTTATTCATGAAACTGATAAAATAAATACATTTATTACATTTTTAATCATAAAACGAATTATTTATCACATTGTTATTATGTTTTCATTTATTTTGTTACACCAACCTTTACTACTATAGCATAACAAGATTACATGTATCCCATTCCATACCTTGTAATAATGTCAAATCTACTTTGTCTGTTAATGGCATACCTACTTAAAACAATCACTAACGAAACTACAGCACTACACCATTTGGTACAAACTACCGGCATCTTTTCTGAAACATTATTCAGTTTTAATACCTAGTTTTTCATTTTGGACTCGGTAACACACCACAGAAAGGGAATGGATGGTGTCTGGAACATACATTTGTTATGGTGGTTGGTTGTGTGGGATTGGTCGGAGCCGTAATCCAAGATGGTTGCCGTTACTAAAAAATGACTTTTTCACCTGATTCATGGTCTCCGTGCATTTACAAGAAAAACCTTACATCCGATTAAGCTGAAACTTGGTCAGTTGATTTATTGTGGTGGTGAGTGGTATGGAATTGCTTTACAACCTGATAGCATATCCAAGATGGCCGCTGTTACTTTAAATAGCAAAACCTATAAATGCAAATTATAGCCATATTTATGTGCATTTGAAAAAAACCGTACATCTGATTGAGCTGAAACTTGGTCAGTTGATGTTATGATGGTGAGTTGTGTGGGATTGGTTAGAAGCGTAATCCAAGATGGTTGCCGTTACTTAAAATAGACTTTTTCACCTGATTCATGGTCTCCGTGCATTTACAAGAAAACCGTACATCCGATTAAGCTGAAACTTGGTCAGTTGATTTATTGTGGTAGTGAGTGGTATGAAATTGCTTTACAACCTGATAGCATATCCAAGATGGCCGCTGTTACTTTAAATAGCAAAACCTATAAATGCAATTATAGCCATATTTATGTACCAATTTTGTTGATTTTGTGTGTGTGCGTGAATAATTTAGTTTCCATTCATTTAAAAGAAAACCAGTCATCCAATTCAGCTTAAACTTTATCAGTTGGTTTATTGTAGTGGTGAGTGGTATGGGACAGCTTGACAGCCTTATAGCATATCCAAGAAGGCTTCCATTACTATAAATAGCAAAATGCGATAAAAGCACATTACAGCCTTATTTATGTACCGATTTTGTTGAAATTTAAAAGATAAAAAATAGAACGCGGGTTATTAAAATATATAACAGGTTTTTCTGTAATGTTTTTAGTTTACCTAATATAGTGTATCTAAAATGGCCACTGTTACTATAAAAAGCAAAAACCTATAAATGGCCATTACAGCCTTGTTTATGTACTGGTTTTTGTTGAAATTTTAAATATAGAAAAAAAAAAAAACTCGGGGTATTAAACATATTTACCAGTTTTTCAGATTTTTTTTAACTTTTATTGTATTCACTGATGTTTACCACTGCGGGGGATAGTGTTCTCTGAACACCTTGTTTTATATTTAATCATATTGACATAAACTTGGTAAAAAGATAACAGTTCATTTTTAGATACATACTATATTATATATATATATATATATATATATATATATATATATATATATATATATATATATATATTACACTTAGCAGTTTCTATACAGATGAATCAAGATAAGGTCTCGATCTAAGGTATGTTAATAGATGTTTCAAAATATATTGTTTTCATATTTTGAGTTGATAGATATTTTTATTATACACCGCGATTCACTTTCCCGCGAATTCTATTTATTGATATCACTGATTTGGGTTAAGTCTTGAATAAATAGTTAAATATTTCGTCATTTAACTGTTAAACTGTTTTGAAATGGTTCATATATAGTTGATATGAATACCAAAACTTTGCACGACACACTGAATTATAAGTGGTAACGCATTATAATTGGTTGGTCGTGCAAAATGTAAGTATTCATATTGGCTATGATGGCCATTTTAAAATAGAGCAATTGTTATATTTCATTACAATGTTTTAATTGCGGAATTCATTTTGAGGGTTTATTTGCGTTCAATTTTGTGATTATATTTTTGAGCGTTTCGACCAAATAGTCCACAAAAACAAAACAAGTATTTTGTTCTTTAACATGTGATAATACATATGATATTCTTATATGAAAATTATGAAAACAAATTCAATAACTAAAAATAAATAATTTAGACATGAGTATATTTTTACAACAATATACATTTATTGTGATATCTTAGGGGAAACATCAAGAAATTATATTAAGTGATATCACGAAATATATTTAGTGATATCGCTAATATGCGACAAAATACTAAATAAATAATAAGAATGGTACGTCAAAGATATTTATACTGTCATTATATGAATAAAAAAATAACAAAATCAACATTTGATTCTGCAACTTTGCTTTGTTACAGTTCGATGAGTAAACAATTTTATTTTGACATAATTTTAGCAATGGTCAGAAAAACTAAGAAAAAAACAAAAGAACAAAACGGCACAAAAATACAATTCATCCTTAATATCTTCATCTTCCTCATGGGACGACTGTACAGATTCTGACAGCTCCAAAGATTTTGACAGCTCCATAGATTATTACAGCTCGGTTTTGCAGGCTGGTATGTTTAAGTACAAACCATGTTAAATTTAGTGTCTACTGAGTTTGTGATATCCTAGGAGAAACATCAACAAATTATATTTAGTGATATCGCCAATTCTATTTAGTGATATCACTAAATATGTAACAAAAGACAGAATAAATAATAAAAACGGTACGCCAAAAATATTTATACTGTCATTATATAAATAAAACAATAACAAAATAAGCATTTCATTCTGCAACTTCGTTTTATAACAGTTCGATGAGTAAACAATTTTATTTTGACATAATTTCAGCAATGGTCAGAAAAACTAAGAAAAAGAAGAAACAAAAAAACAAAATGGCACGAAAATACAGATCACCCTCAATATCTCCATCTTCTTCAGGGGATGACTACACAGCTTATGACAGCTCTACAGATTCTGACAGTTCCCCAGGTAATGACAGCTCGAATTTGCAGTCTGGTATGTTTCAGTACAAACCATGTAAAATTTCCGACCCGCTAAACTTTACTATCTTTCATGCCTAGATCCACAGAAAAATTAAATCTAGTAGTTTCATGAATGAATCTGTTCGGTTGCCTTCCGATAAAATTATCAGCTGGCAATTGGCGCATCGAAAACATTTAACCTTGTGTTACATAAAAACCTTAAGCCTATCCAACATTAATTTGTTTAGATCACAGCATTCGTAAAACATGCCACTATATAATTATACAAACAATATAGAAAAGATATAAATATTTATAAATATATGAGTATATGGAAACATTGCGTATCAGTCATCTAGGACATCGGAACTGGGGTTTTATTATTATGGCCATTCATTTCCGGTCCACCCCTCCCATAAAATTCCTTTGGTCACCATTTAAGCTATATTTTAGGTGAAATATATCCTTTTCAACCCTCTCGCATACTCATTTCTAAAATAATGTACACGCTAGTTTAAGTGTGATTTAGTGATATCACGAATTCTATTTAGTAATATCATGAATTCTTTTAAGTGATATCATGAATTCTTTTAAGTGATATCACAGATTCTGTTTAGTGATATCGCTAATTCTAATTCTGTTTTGTGTGACATTACTATATAACTATCACAATACCGAACACAAAGTGAAACGGCTCGGTATAAATGTTTACATTGGCAGAATCTGAATCAAGAAAATGCTAAATCAGGCGAACAAAATAAGCATTTTATATTAACATTTAGATTCTGTCTGCATCTCTGCTTCGTCATTGTTTATTTAATAATCAAATTTATTTTGACATACTTTCAGCACCTTTTTCAGTCTGTTGGAATGAATGTTGCCGGAGGAAGCGATGGAAAAGGGTCGGCTGATCGGCGTAAACAGACGATCCATGATGTTATTGAAATTGAACATCCAAATCTTATATTGTTTCAAGAATTCAGATGGAAAGGCATTTCGGGGAAAACTTGGTCAAAATTTCCTATCGATACCAAAACATACCAGCTATGGGGTCATAGATAAAATCATTTGGTGCACGCAGAATAAAACCGCAGAGCGGTGTATGAATACGCGTGCACCAAATAAATTTATCTATGATCCCATAGATAGAAAAAAATAACAATCATTCCTTATAATTAAATTCAAAAATAAGTTCAAGATTCATAACATTCATGTAATCTTTTACTGAATTATACTCATGAAACAAAAAAACAGTGCATTAAAAAGGCGCTTTAATCTAGAAGCGGAACACAACTGATTCCCAATTACAACTGCCGGTAGCTAGCCTTGCATGGAAATTTTCTGCCCAATATGACATCATGTAAACAATACGTCAATGACGTCATCGGAGAAATAAAAAAGTAGTCCCGGCATGCTTAGAAAAATTTGATTGATTTTCTTCATCAATGTGCTTTTCAACAAGTAAGGTCGGCTGCTTCAAAAGCGTTAGAACACCCTGTCTAGTTATCTACATCAGCCGCTTGCGAGTTCAAAATTAGAATTGAAAAGAAGATAGAAGTATGTAACGTAAAAAATATGCATATAATGTTTAATACAAAGACGGTATCAATATTATTGTAATGAAGGTCTTGACAGTTTTCGAAGGCGTTTTTAAGCCTAAGCTATACCCGAGTCATCAAATTGTTTAAAAGCAATTTGCTCTGTTCACATAATAAGAACAAGCTTTACCATAACATATTTAATGTTAATTGATATACCATATGCAGGAGAAGCAATTAAATTTCTGCGTAATAAAGAAAGTTGACAGTACATGTTTTATCTAGAATCTAGATCTACAGAGAAGTACAACATGGACGACACGGAAACGAAAATCTCCAAGACGTGAATATCGACGTTTTTTCGGAAGTTAGTGCGCCAGCCGTCGTAACAAATATTTTTAATCAAACTCTAAGAATTTTTTACGGTTTCATAAATTACTTGAACAGTGTAAATTTCAAAATAAAATAATTCGATCAACTTTTAAAACTTCACTTTGAAAACTGGCGCTAAGTTTAACGCCATGTACGTCCAGTTCTGATGTTTTGAATCATATTCAGTATAGGCACTGAATATGGAAATTGTGTGGTGTGAATATTATTTTAAAACATTGTGTAAATAATTGTGCAGGTCCTTTTTGCGTAATGATTGGGTATACAGGCAAAACTCTCTTTGTCCATCCTCTCGAAAGTTCCTGTGTCTGTCTGTCTGACTTACCATTCCAATGTCGTATTTACTCCATGTATTTCATGTCCATGTCCATCGATGGATTTTGATCAAATTTGGCGCAAATGTTAACCAATACGATGTCATGTATCGCATAACAAAAAAGACTCAACAATATTGTGGACGGGATTAGCTGTCATTTAAACGACTGACCTACACATTGTAACAATATCATTAACATTAACAATAGCTTCATGCCTCTGGTTAAGAAATGATTTTTTTGTATATTTAGTTTGTTACAGGAGTCATTCGTATATTTCATTTTAATTACAGTGTATTACTAATGTTAACATTATTTTCAATACCTCCAGCGTGATTGATAATTGTATGTGTAGATATACGGTTGATATTGGATGTTTAGGAACTTTAATGATTTATATATAAGATAGATACTGTGTACCGTAGAAATTTTAAGTATCGAAATGGTTATTGTTCCGTACGTGACAATAACAAATGTGTTATTGCCACGTATTTTATTATTACGTTTTTATATGTATGAACATATATAAATGGCTTAAATACATCAATTTAGTGATAATTACAGAATAAATAAAATAATTTTGTCTTATTTGGGTCAAATAATTACGAAAGTCTATTAAGCTCATGAATAAAAAAATCAAAAGGCGTAATAACGCGAAATAAAGGCGTAATAACGCGATATAAAAGCGTAATAACGCGAATTGAAAGGCGTTATAAAGCGAATTAAAAGGCGTTATAACGCGAAATAAAGGCGTAATAACGCGACTTATAAGTTAAGATGCCTTCCATAATGACGTGGAGGTCCTAGGGTTTAATCTCTAAACCCCCAACGCACGCACACACACACACACACACACACAAACACACTTTATATACATATTAAAAGATAGAGAGAAAGTGTGTGTGTGTGTGTGTATGTGTGTGTGTATGTGTGTGTATGTGTGTTTCCTACACAGGAACTATATGTAATGTAATAAGCTGTTTTATATGTATTTATTCTATGAAAATTTAAAAAGAAACTGCACACCATCCAACCCTGCGCTGAATTGAACATACTTTTTCAGTAAAACAGAAAGAAAATTTCTGTTCAATGTTAGTGTTGTTTTTTTCATAAAGAGTATCATTTTATATATGGTGATGGAAATCGTTTAAGTAATCTGTAATATAAACATTGATAAACATTGGCAATATACACATGGCTATTTATTAAAAAGTTCTTGTCCAATTGTCAATCGCTAACTTTTAACAATGATTAAATGACATTTATGACATCTTAGTATGAATAGATCTGCAGTTGCCTTAAGCTATTCAAACTAAAACCAATTTGTGTGTGGTGAGGGTTGTAAACATTCTCCAGGGAAGTGACTGCTCTATATATAGACAAAAAAGCATTATAACGCCTTTTAATTCGCGTTATAACGCCTTTATAAAGGCATTATAACGCTTTATTTCGCGTTATAACGTCTTTATTTTGCGTAATAACGCCTTTCAATTCGCGTTTTTACGCGTTATTGACCTTTGTAAAGGCGTTAAAACGCCTTTCTAAAAGCGTTATAACGCTTTTTTCGCATTATAACGCCTTTTAATTTTTTTATTCATGGGCTTAATAGGCTTTCGTTAATAATACATTATTGTGATCAAAAACGTAAATACGTTTTAGATCCGCAATTTTGTTTTCATCATGCGGTAGAATCGCCCATCATTTAAGACGGAGATATTTTGAAAGGTTATTTCAAAGGCTCACTTAAATTAAATAGTTTATCATTTCAAAATCAATAAAGTTTTCATTTAATTCTAAACTTGACTATTTAGTCCTAATCAATCGATGTATATAGAATATTACGGATATAAAAAATACGTTGTAATAACATGGGCCTCTAATTATATTCATTTGCCGGTTTCAGGTAAATGTTTATTTATATAACAAGGCTATGTCTTAACGTCAAACCATGACTGACTCCATTTGTTGCTGTCTTTTCTTCCTTGTCAATGCAGAGTGAATATATAAAAAATCAAATATAAAAATAAAAGGATATTGAAGTACTGGATGTGAAATATATCCTGGGTAATACTTAATACAGAGACATCCCACTCAACAATATTATGGTCCGTCATAAACGATCTTTAGAGATTTGATTATCTTAGGCATAATCAGAGTTAACAATTGATAAGAAAGCAGCTTGTTGCGTTATATAAATTCGCGTAGTAGTAACAAACTTTACTAAATCATATCAATTTACGTATCGACGGCCACGCCCACAATGTTCCAACAAAGGCCCGACATACTTGAATTAGACTCAAAAAGAATGAAAACTAGTCCTAAATTATACCGTTTACAGACGTCACTGACACTAGTACATATACGTCATTATATGCTTTGACGCTGCTTTGGTACCGTTATGGCGGCCATTGTAGAAACATGGTGGGTATGGTCGGCAAAACGTCAACTGTAAATCAATTTTGCATAAACAGGCAAAATAATTACATGTGTATTATGTTGTGCACAGAAAGGAATGTTGACAATAGAAAAAAATTGAAATTATTATGTTTGTGATGTGGCTTAAGAGCAATGATTATCATGCTGTAACTAATGTTTTTTAAAGCATTACTAGTATGTTAAACTATACTTTATGAACAACAATAGATAAAAACAATCCATGTTAAGCCGAATGTCAATTGGTGAAATATTTCTAACATTTGTTCAAACTTATGTCATTTAACCACAGGCGTTTTATTAACATATGGACCAAACCCTCTATCTTTGAATTGTTCTCTCCCGTGTTCCGTTTTCTTTAATTTTTTATAAACAAATAAAAACTTTTACTGAACAGATACAAAATTGACTGATTTATGTTTTCAAACATCCTCCATACGTATATGGTAATTAATCTAAGCTTATTTTGTTTGTTAATATAAAAACATTTCTAATAGCCTCCAACGAATCAAAATAACAAAATTGAAGCTATATAATAAGAAGTTCCGTTTGTTATAGACGACGTATAGAAAGACACAAATGTATGGGCTCATTTTAGATAGATTTCTTCAACATTAGATATGGTTTTGATGTCTCTCAGAAATTGTACAACTACTCAATTTGAAGTAATTTGCGAAAGCTGCTGATCACGCTGGTACATAAGTATATAAGCTGCGCCACCAGTTTTCAAGGGACTTTCAATCGGTTCCACAGTACGATCACTTACAGAAAACCAATTACATTTAACGTTTTCGCCTGGAAAGGTTTTGATTAGAGAATAATAGTGTCCACCGGTGATTGGTCCAACATGACATACAACTGCATATAAAGAGTAACGATTCGAAAGCGTATTCTGAAATAAATAGAATACACAATGAATAGTAGCAATGATTTATAAAAAAATCAAGAATTTACTAGGCAGGAAACAGAAAAATTTTATTTTTTGCGATCTACAACTAAAACTTAAACGTGTTCGAAAAATTATGACTATTAGAATTTAAACAACTCAAACAAAAATAACATATTTTGAAACAGTGCTTGAATATCCAGAGTTAAAAGCAAAACTTAACCCTGAAACAAAAAGCAATGATTTCATGAATTCCTTATGTTTTATTTTAACTATTTTTATAAATTATATCAAAGACGTACTCTCTAAATAAGAATGTGAGTTTGCATATATGCGTTTGAACATGAGAAACAGGAGACAACATTCAATTACTGCAAAGATGTTTGTTTTTATTATGTACATGTAAGTTTGTAAAATAAAGCTTTCAACCAAGTAAAAGGGAATAGAAGAACAGAAATTAGAGAATAAGATACTTTTCAGTCAAATGTTATCAGTACACCTGAGACGCTTGGACGAGAAATTATTCACATTTCATTTATATTTCAATATCAATTTTAAATATCGACAGCACAAATTTTTAGTTCCCTTTAATCAATTGAATGGCTTATATGGTCTATTTTATCTAAAACGTTGTAGTTTTTATAAAGGTTCATTTACAACAATTACCTGACCATTTTCCATCACAAAAGGAGACAAGTCCAAATCCAATGGAAATTTCACTTCATCTTGTACTTTGACCAACTGCCCATTTTGCTGCAAGAAAACAATTCATTTCAAATATCTGGTTTCATATTCTAAAAGAATGCTTTTGTTTAAATAAAAATCAATAATTTAATAGATTTTTTTGCCTTAAACTTCACGAAATTCAATGTGGTTTGATTGTTAACTCTTTGATCGGATTAATAACAACAAAATGCATAATTATACATCAGATTAAACACCAAATTTGCAGACATTCATGTTGCTTACATATCTATCCCCACACGTAAAAAGTTTTACATGTCCAATGTTGCACGCAAGAATCAAATGCAGTTATTAAATGCGTAAAGCTGGGTGCTCCGTAAGAGCTTTAGAAACATACATGCACATATGTTTTGTTCTTAATTCGTAGAGTTATAGTGTGTTTGATGTATTGGTTTTGTTAATCAAAGATGATTCTTTTTCACAGTTAAATCTTTCTTATAGATCGACCTCTTTCATGGGCCTAGTTTATACAGAAGTAATTTTAATACATGTGATGGAGATAAGCTATAAACCCATGAACTACATATCAACAAACCGGTTTGTTTTGCATTGTTGAAAGACGGTAACACTAACAAATGTTACACTTTCTGTCATTATTATGTATATACAAGCAGCACTCTCCTGTTTGCTTTTTTAATTTTTTAAGAATGGCCTAATACATAAGTACTGTTAGAATTCGAAATTATTACATTTACAATGTATGATTCACGTGATATAGACTATATAAACATCTTTGTTCCCTTGATAAAAACGTGTTCGTCCATAATAAATATTCAAATTAAAGGTCAAGATGACAGAAGAGTGATGTTTGTTTATATTTTTTGACTAAGTTTGTAAATAGAGGTATAGATGTAACTGATATACAAGTTTAACTTACCTGTTTAAATCTATTAATATGTATTACTAGGATTTCAGGAGTGGAATATACCAGCAATTGTTTCACAGAATATTCACTTTCGTTTCCTAACAAATAATATGGTCTCCATAATAAGCTAACAATTGTCTTTTATCTTACATGAACAAATTATTGCAGTTTGGAAAAAAGTTTTAAGTTACATCGGATTACCGATTTTATCTTATTACAAATATCTAAATTGTTTTTATGTCGGAAATTGATATAAGAGAACTGTGAACTGTCTACATCTTTATCCATAAAATATCGAGTTTGCATAACTATATCATACCAAAACCGAAGTATATATAAACTCCGCTGTTTTTTCGTCCGTCTGTCTGTTACTCTGACCTTCCGTTCCAATGAAGTGTTCCATCCTTATTTTCCACAAAATAATTGCAAACAAAAGTCAATGTTGAGCATACCCAATTTAGGGGCATAAGTAAAAGAGGAAACGTTATAAGATCAAATCAAAGAAAAAATAGGCAATGTTGTGGACGGAGGTATTTTTTCTAAGTGACCGATATAGATATTGTAACCATATTTTAGCGTTAGCTTTATACTTAATGTGAAGTAATGGAACTTTTGACATCCTTCATTGTCAGTAGCTTAAACACTTACGTATTGACCTACAGGACTTGAAGCAATCAGTTTCTATTTGTATTTGTTTTGTTTATTACACTTCAAATTGTTTGGCGTTGTAAATATAAAAAACAATCATTATAATACATGTCCAAATCACAATCCAGAAGAAAAATCTTTGGAACTGACAAGTTAAGTTAGAACTTGCACCAGGAAAGTATGGCCGGGAGCTCCGGAAGGTTAAGCACCTTCTGTTAAGCAAGCTACATCCATCATGTGTATAATAAAAATTGTGTGAAAGGAACATGGAAATATGTGACGTCAAATAAATTCATAGCAATCCCTGATACAGAGACATTGAAGTTATCAACAATACTTTGTTTACGGTCATAAAACTTGTTTAGGGCTTTGATGACCATAAGCTTGCAATAAATCATTGAAATATTGTTTTATCTACTACCTATAATATTTTCATATTATATATACATGTATATTATATTTGATATTTTTCGTAGGCAATTTAGCAGACAAATTAATGAATATAATACACAAGATGAACATCTTTCGCATTTGTGACGGATTAACCTCCGCTTGAGCACGTGTAGGGTATCTCGGTACAACGGGGACTATTTTTTAATTATAGTGACTTTAATATTAGAGTTATAAAAATCCAAATTCGACCAATACATACAAAACGCTGTAAGGAATATTTAAATTTCGTCCAATCTACCTAACAGCAGTTCTCAGTCAGTTTAGGCTATGACAAATGATAAAATATTCATCCGCTCTGAAACAAACATATGTGACAATTTCAATGACTTGGTTTAGCACTACGTGACGTAGCGTCGACCGAAGACTTTATTATTCACGTTGGTTAGTGCAGTTCAAGAACGGCTTAATAGTTTCGCGTAACTAGGGTGGTCAAAATTGATTTATTCTTCGATCTACCCTCTATTGTACCCCTTACGATCTTACATAGATAGTAAATTCTTCCGTAATCAATACTTGACACAAAAGGTAACGTTATATTATCAAACATTTATACCACTGTAATCTCCCCACCAAAACATTTTTGATGCACTACACGAGAGGTACTTCATGAATTGAATTGCAATTGGTATATTTATCAACGACTTTACTAACGTGAGTAATAGTGGAGCGGCTAAGTCAAAAAATTGGCCAAATAGTTCACTTTGTGATACAAGTATGAAACTTGGTACATATGTTTATTGGATCATGGACTTTGCAAATCCACCGTTGGCCATTTCAATTTTGACCATTTTCAAGATGGCCGACGCAAAAATCAAAATGGCGGCTTTTTTAGGTTATATTTATTTATTATACATCCTAAGATTAAATTGTTAGCTTTTTAAAAAGATTTTGGCTCTAAGATATGTGTGTTAATATGTAGTTGTATTTCTTTTGTTTATTTGATAAACCAAATAGTTCAGGGATTGTGAACTTCCTGTGAAATTGCTCAGTTTAAGTCACAGTTGCAGCTGCATAATGCTGTACATGGCAGACTGGATCTATAGCATTTGCAGTTTCCTACACAAAGCCTTTTCTTGCAGCCACACTTCACTAGTTCTTGACAACAAGAAGCAACCGCTGGAGAAGTCCAGTATGGTACCCAGTGATCGCCATCTTTTTGCCAACCCCATAAAGATGGAGATGGCAATTCTGGTTGACATTTAAGTGCTTGGCCCCAAACATGACCGGACTGAAAGGCACTCCGCTTTATATGCTGCACTAGTGCTGCTTGAGTTGGTGGGATAGTATCATATGTTTTCTGCTTCCTGGCGAACAAACTAAACCGCGCTTCATTAACCTTCACTGTTTGAACTGACCTGTCATATAAGACTACTGTAAACGCCTCAATTATTGATATATCATCATTGCTTATACAAGTCGGTCTATTACTTAATCGGCTTAATACCTCTGTCACTTCATCAAAAACTTCCCAAGCCTGCCATGCTGACTTTTTTCCTTTTGTGTGAAAAGCAGATACTGTATCACAGCCTGTAAATGCGTGGAAGAATGGGAGTGCTATTGACCTAGGTCCTAAGGAATTGTTAAGTTCATGGATTGGAATCCACCGAAAGTCTTTGCCTCTACCAAATGCAATCCAAAGTGTGTCAAGTGTCAGTGAGCTAAACACCGCTACTCCTATAACAACAACATCTGTATCAGAACTGCTAACAATTACATTTTTGTAATTACTTTCATCCGCATGTTTTACGTGAAGGAAAATTCGTGTGTCAGCTTTTCTTGTGAACAAGGTGCTATGTTTGTCTTGTCTATTTGTTGTTGCTAAGAACATCATCATTACATGTTGCAAGAACAAGATTTGAGTCTTCTGTCTGAGAAACTATTTTTTGTGCAAGAAAAGTAAAAAGCTCAGTTTTATTTTCGTCAACCCTTAGAAAACTATTCCAACTGCTTGGTACTTTGCCAGTACCCAACACTCTTCGCCGAACTCCAGTACCTCTTTTTAACCTTGTTTGAGCTTTCAGACTGTCATCCACATAAACATCAAAGATTATGTCAGTTCTCAAATATCTCTGTGCAAAAGATTTAATTGAAGGTATTATCACCTCGGATGCATATTCATCAAATGTCTTGGAACCTCCAGGAGACCTTGCATTTACTAGAGCTGATCCATCAACAATCATAACGTCAGCCTGAGGTTCATCATCTTGTCTAGTAATGCGCTTTTCCAATACACTCATTAATTGCGATTTGGTGCCAGTCCTCATTTTTCCATTCTGGGATAGAGACGGTGGACTTACTTGGTTCTCATGCATGAAAAATTCGTTTAAATCACATTGTCTACTTTGACATGATATGAAAAGACGAGAAAAAAGCTGACAATCATCTTTAACTGATGCTAATTTTGTTTGGCTGGACGAGGACTGAGATGTTGGTGACTGATAGCTAAAAAGAGGCAGTTTACTTTTCTTGATAGGCGTGTAAAAAGACGATTGCTCTGATTGCGACTGCAATCTCTTCATGAATTCTTCAAATTTATCTTTCCCAATCATTTGTAGCTGAGCAATAGTTTCATGGACTTTAGGATCTGCGATTTCTTTAGTAACCAAAGAGATCAAATCTTTTGAATCCTCTTCGAAGGGATTTCCAAGCTGATTTAAAACCTCAGTTAACCTGTCAATATTTTCTAAAAAGCGGACTTGATGAGATTTGCTCTGCTCATGATGCTCATCTAGATTTGTATCACTATCGGATGCTTCAAACTGTTGAACTATTCTACAAATCTCAGGGCCAGCAACCATCCATCTTCGTAGTGCTGAAGGATCTTCAGTTAAACCAACAGCTCCTCCATCGCCCTTGACAAGTGCATTATTCTGTTCATGAGCATGATCTATTGCAATAGCAGAGAATGGTCTCGGTGTTTTACGAACAGTGAAATTGCCTTTTAGAAATTCTTCATAAACAGCTGGGTGAATTGTTTTTAACATAAGCATATCTTTCAAATGCACTGGAAGCCAACGAGAGTAATTAGTATGATCCAGAGCAAAGATATATGGTATAAGTTCTCGAAGAGTTTCAATGTAGAGCTGAAAATTCGCTTCTCTGTATGAGCGAACAAACATAAGAACAAGCAACTCTAGATTGAGAATCATGTGCCAATACCGAAATTGTGGATGTTGTTTTGATTCTTGTATACACCACTCCTCTAAATTCAAATACGCATCTTCTCTGCTCCGATATGCAATTTTGAGTAGCCTATAAAGACAACAAGTAGTTATTTGATGAACCATACGGGTTTTTGCAATATTTGACGCAGATAGAAATGAATCTGCGGTGCCAGAGGTTGCAATGTCTGCCTCGACTAAAGCTGCTGTCCATCCACTATCCTTTAATAAATCTCCCAATGTTTTCAGTAAGGCCATTTCTATATGAAGTCCACCTAGAATAACTACAAATTTGTCTTCACCATATTGCGCGGGCCAATACCACTGTATCTGTTTTGAAATTGCAAAAAGAGGTAGATCAGCCGTCAGTATAGGTATCTGACCAGGATTCAAGAATGCTACTACTTCCTTAACTCTGTCCATAGAATGTTTTATTGTGGCTACTGAATGAGCTTGTTCAGGGAGTAATGGAAGTAATGAAGAAATGTTTGGTAAAAATTCTAAACCCCTTTTAGCAGCAGCGTGATGTGAAGACCATGTGGCATTAGTTAAATCCTCATCGGTAGCATTTACTTTCTCTAACCAATTATATTCAAGTTTAACATTTTCGATTATAACATCAAAATCTGGGTTGGGAAATTCAGGAAAAGGGTCTGGTTTAGGATCTTCCTTAAAATAAGCTGGTCTGACATTGGTATAAGTTTCAGGAAGAGGAGGGATCTTCCTAGAATCTGGCGTAGCTTTTAAAGAGGAAAAATTCTCTTTTCTCCCATACTGTCAATACATGGATGCTGGAAGATAGAAATTCCTGTCCCATGAAACGATGATTTAGCGGTGGTAGATGAAGGATTATAGTCTATGTTATCCACAGCAGCAGTAGTAAATAATCCCTTTCGAAGAACGGGTGGACATACTATACCATCTTCTACATACTGTGATACAACTGACTCGCCCAATAGACATGAAATTTCTAGAACTCTGTCGTATGAAACACAGATTCCATAATGGTGTAATATGTCAATAATTTGTCGCTTTCTTGTTTTTGTGTATATAAGCAGAGCCACATAGATAGCAAACGGTGTTTCGTGAGCCTTGGAATGCCTCTTGAAGCTGCCTTGCTTTGACTGTTTGCGGCAGTTGTACTGGAGAAGCTGCGCTAAAGCCAAATCAGAATCCATTGAAGAATTTTCAATCTGAGATTTAATATCTGGACCATTTACCAACATGCCAACTAATTCTACGAGCGAAACTGGAACTGATTCTTTCTGACTAACTTTGTCTAGTCGTCCTGTGAAAGATGTAGATTTTTGTAGCATTTCCTTTCGGATTGTGGATGCAGACTTTGCAAGCTGTAGAACGTCAGTGCTATAATCACAAGCTTGAGCAATAGCTAGACCAACATCTGTCTTAAACGACAGAAGTACATCACGGCCTTTTTGATAACATTCCAAGTTTGGAACAGACATCAAGATGTTTTCCTTTAGTCTGGTTCTATTGGGAATGTTGACAGATCCCAACTGTTTTAATCTCTGCGTGTAAAGATCAAACAGGTCGGCAAGCCTAAACACAACTGCTTCTTCACTACTTCTGTATGTTTCGTTTATATATGTTACAAGTTCGGCCAAGGCTACTGAACATGAATCCACTTCAGCTTGCAAAGTTGATGATTCTAATGATCGAATATGCGCTCTCTTCCTGTTATATAATGCAGTTTAGACATGCTGTGTGATATTTTAGTTCTTGAGCAACGACATCACCACCACTCAACTTAGCCAGAAGTTTTTGATCTTGTAATATAATGGCACACTCTTGCAGTGTTTCATTTAATTTCATAGTCATTGCTTCTCTAAGCTCCTTCTTTGGAACAGTTTTCTCGCACAAGAAACATTCTTCTGTCTTACTGATTATTAACTGACCACTTGATCTGCGAGTAAATTTGCTACAACTTGCTGAATCCTCAGATGACCCTTCAGTCAGTTTATGTTTTTTCTGTAGACGCTGTAATTTAGTGTTGTTAAATTTCAGTCTACAGCTTTGATGATAAAGAGCCTTGTTGTTCCTAAGAGTAGACTCAATGCCACTGCCGTCGTCTAACCTCCGAGGATCCAGTGCAATTGGCATTTCATTTAGATCAGAAAATAGAGGAATGTTGGTTGCAAGAGTTTTGTATCCATCACTGTCAGATTTGGATTGAGTCGGAGGACACATCAATTTTTCTTCGGTAATTGTCTGACACAAACAACATTTTTCCCAAATTGTTGACCAGCTACTTTTAGTAGGGTTTGCCAGTAATACTTGATCTGACATTTTAACTATATGCAAATAAATTATCAAACCAAGTCGAGGGGCTATCCTTTTACCACTCGGAAGTAATACTTCTTTGCATGGAAATCAAAAGCACTTTATTGTATGGGATACAACAAGGTTCGGGATTTTGTCTTTTTTGCCTACACCTTGCCCGATCGTTCATCCAGTATCATTCAACTCCCGTGCGATCTGTACACCATCCGGAAAACCTAGTCCCCGTTTTCCTTGGCTCGGCTCTCCCGCGCTGGCACATCCTGTCCATTCAGGTGCGACTCCTTGATCACTATGTAGGGGGAAAATCAAAGAGTATTTGGGAGACTGTTCCGTGATAATAAAAAAAAACCAGGTTATGAAACAGCTGATACTGAACCCCATGCTGAGTTTAACAGCTACGATTTAGACCAATGTGCCTTGGTAGTGCTGCTAAATCGTACATCTTTTATTTTGTATGTGGATAAGTTCATATTGCTATCCTTTTAAAATTAGACATTGTTGTATTTCTGTATATTGAAATGGTAAATACTACTAAGAACAACAGTTACATGCATTCAGAAGAACAGGAGCACTTTGACCTTAGAGTCCCTCTGAAATCGCCGCCATTTTGAATTAAGATGATAGTAATCAAGCAGAATGCCACATTCAGACACATTTCATGTCAGATGTGTAATATCTAGTCATTGTAAAATGATAAATATAACCAACCGTGGTCATTGAATTGCCTATACTGGTACCTTCTGATTTTTAAACATAAAAAAATGGACAAAACCCGCCATTTTTAATTTATTGGCAGCCATCTTGAAAATGGACAAAATTTGAATGGCCAACGCTGGATATGTAATGTACATGATACAAATAACCTGTGAGCCAAATTTCATGCTTGTATCACAAAGTGAACTATTTTTGACTTAGCCGCTCCACTATAAATGATTTGTACCCGTCACATTGACAAACTCCAAAATATTTGCGATTCTGCTCTCTCTAAAGTGGGGTATATTCATCCGAGAGCAAAAGTTTTGCTTTGCAGTTAGGGAATCCCCTGCCTACGATTAAAATCTACATCCATATGCAAGAAAAATGATCAATTACTCATTTTAGACCGAGATAATAAAATTCCAATCTCGTGGTTAGATATTTTTATCTTAAAGTCAAAATAAATGACCACTCAATTAGAAGTTCCTTATAATGGTCTGAAACTCGTAATAGATTCTCTTTATACAATATATCAAGGGGCTTATGACTGGCTAGTTTTCATACAAGGACAGTAATGCATATATTTGCCACTACAACCACAACTAAAAATATGTTTAAACTGTTAATATTTTATCTGGCGAAAATATTATGATTGAAATAAACGAAGGATATGAGTCACACCAATACTTAGAGTCTACAGCACCGTATTTTTAAAATTGATTTCTCTGTGCTGTATTTTACATGTTGTTGCATACAACTCACCAATTGTTGTACATGCATTACAGGGTAGGTCTAGCAATAGAATTTTTTTTCTTGTGTGATTTCGTTTAAGCCGTCTTCTAAGGAGAAAATATGTTGGCGCGAATTCTTCATCTTTGGTTTGTTGATGTCTTCAAAAGAGGAATTCGCTGCCGCAAAATCAATCATTTCTTAACAAAGATCACCCTGTTCCTAAAAGATTAATAAAGTCATTCACTTATATGCGAATATCAGTGTTTCGAACATCAAATGATACTATTCAAAACTTATAACGTTTGCAGAAAACAATGGTCACTCTAATCTAAAAACTGGAAAACTAAAATACATCAGTTCCATGTAACATGTATAGTACATGGATATTATAAAACATTTACAAAATTGTATTGCAGTAGACATCTTTTTGATGTCAGTGGAATAAATGATGTCTTATTCAAACAATTACACGTCATAATAGAAAACGTCTTCACATTGTATGTATCAATCAAAAACAAACATACTAATTCATGTCCGAATCACAATCCAGAAACAAAGTAAACACTTTGGAACTGACAAGTTAGGTTAGAAAAATGAACTTACACCAGAGATAGGTGCTCCGAAAAGGGTAGGCACCCCCTGTTGAGCCAGCTACATCCGCCACATGTGTAATCAAAATTTTGTGAAAGGGACATGGAACTATGGGACATCAAATATATCCAGGGTAATCCTGGACACAGAACTTATTACCGATACTGTGATGACGGCCATAAAACTTTTTAGGGCCTTGATAAACCTAGGCTTACAATATCCCTGAGACAACAATGTATTTGCAAGTAGCCTACTTCGTTTCATAAATCCCTGTAGTGGGAACATACTCTTCTATAGCGTATTAATTTGGAAACAAACACGCAATGAGCAGGAGAAGCAGGTATATTGCTGCATAGAAAAGGAAAGTTGACAATAGAAAAAGTGGAGTCATCACGTTTGTCAGAAATTTTCAAATGTAGCCTTTCGTGTGCGTCATAATTCGGGTATAAATCTAAATATGTAGAAGAACTTGAGGAATCAGTCGTGTCTTTTACTTCAAGCTCACTAGGTTAGATGACTTTCACATAGTCTCCAAATTTAGGATTGTTAAGAGACAGAACGTCATGTATATATCTGCATGTTGAGTTAAATGATTTTGTGACAATCTTCTCTCCAGATTTAACAAGGTTCTGCATAAATCCTGCTTCGTAAGAATAAAGAAACAAATCAGCATGGAATGATGCACAGTTTGTACCCATTGGTATACCGTTTGTTTTGTTGAAAAACTATATTACCAAACACAAAAAAGATGTTATCTGACAAAAACTCCAACATTATGTGCGCAGCTGTGTGTTTGGTAATAGGTACGTAAAAAAGTGCGAAAAAATGGAATTCGATTTTTTTTGCATATTATATAATTATGAAATTTGTTTCAATGTTATACGTTTGTTTCGTTTTCATATTTGGCAGATTATATATAAGGTATTTATTTATATTAGCGAAAAAATAGTTGCCGCAATTAAAGCAAATTTGTAAGGATTATCTCCCGTATCTGCAGTTAAAACAAGATCATCATGTGGTTAACTTATATTTCCCTTATTGGATCATTTTGGAGTGAGTTATTATCTACTGGATCTAATACTGTAATTCGAAAATATATAAAACCAATATTAAAGGTGAATTTATTGACCTTGTTCCAACTCACCGTTTCTCTAACTGGTCTAGTTGATGTAAATCTCTGAAAAACTTCAGCATTCTGAATAATTATTATTTAAAGATGAATAATGATAACATTAAAAACAAATTGCAAAAAACGTACATTATTTATTTTGCATGTAATTAGACAAATTTCTAAGAATCTCGGAAGTTTGAAAGGATACTGGATTAAGTAGCAAATAAGATACATGTGACTGTAATAAATGTGCAGGACCTTTGATAAACGACATGCTGTTTACAAACTCTGTGAACATAACTTTGAATGCTCGTCTTTGTTACCATAACGGCGCGTGTCAAGAATGTACCTTCGTCGATAACGGAATTGTGATTTTCTCTTAATGGTACTGGTTGCCAGCAAAAGACAAAAATTGTATGTAAGAATATCAAAAACACCGGTCCATGGTAAAAACACTATAAATTTTGCATGTTGTGTCACATTCAAAATTACTTTTATTGTACACACTTATGTTGGCTTTTTACCGGTTTTTAGATTATCGTGTATGTTATATACACTTTCATTAACTTTAGTTACGAAAGATATTCTTCTGTATAAATTGTTCTATCTTGTATATTGTTTTGTTTAAGGAGCTGGCATTAAATATCGGTGGATGCTCAAACAGCCAGCTCTGACTAAACATTTTGGATGTCACTCGATAAAAAAGTCCAATATACCAATCGAATGTCAAATCAAAATACCAAAAAACAAAGGCAAAACTGGCACTTTATTTTCCACCAAGGAAGGGAAACTGCTGCCCCTGTTAGCTACAACCGATTCGCGTGAAATGAAATAAAAACGAGTACTAATGTGATGATGGATGCATCATTACAATTAAGACGCTTAATCGAATAAAAGTCAAACCCTGTATTCACAACTCATGTTAAGAGGACTTTTGTTGTTTTTTCTATGGCCATGACAACGACCGCCATTTTGAAAATTTTAAACCTTTAAAAAAGATTTACATACAATAGAAAAACTGCATAGAAACCCAATGAAATTTTGCCATTGTTAAAAATGATCTCTTAAAAAATAATTTACAAAATGTATCACTTATTCATTTACATGGTATTACATTATTGTAAACATGTATTTTGCTAACCCTTTTTAATCAAATACCAGGTTTCCAAACTACATACTTTAATCTCTGCATGCATTTTTAGAAATTAAAAACTTTTATAATTTTACAAAAATTATATATATATATATATATTCATTGGTCAATTACAAATATTCAAATGTGGTTAATACTATGAAGGTGGAGGAAAATACCTGAGTGATAGATGATAGCCTGAAGTTTAAACAATAGGCAAAGTTGATTGACATCACCTATACCCAATATCACAACCTGTTGTTTTGATGAGCTAATGATGTGTTGATTTTAAATTAATCCAAGCATGTAATGTCATATTGATAACTTAATGCAGTTACTCTATTGAATTGAATAATAAATCATGCCCCAGGGATAACTGACTATTAGTGTTGCTTATAAAAAAGATTTAGGTTGAGAGCTTTTGGACATGGATCAGTGATTAATTAAGTATCCTTGACAATGAAAAGTCCTGCTTATTGTTTTAATCCTTAAACAAAATGATAGCAACCATCCCATGAAAAAAACTATAGTTTGGGGATGGGGATCGCAAAGTTAATACTAAGACCTACCTGTCTCCACCCTCCTATTGGAATGAAAATTAGGGTTTACTTTAGTACAATGTATCAGTCTCTTCAACTTTTCATAAAGAATAAGAAAATATATGTTAGGGGTGGGGATCTCAACTCTTCAAAAATTAGTACCCAGCCTCGCCTGTCCCTACCCTTCTCTGGAATAACGTCATTGGTAATTCTGCAGTATTACTTTATTCAACTTTTAAAACAGAGCTGCAAAATATATAGTTTCAGGGTGGGGATATCAAACATTTAAAAGTTAGTACCAAGCCCCGCCGTTCCCCACCCTCCATCAGGAATGAACCCATGGGATTTTCTTTAGTGTCACTCTATTGAATTTTTCATGTTGAACCAGAAAATACATAGTTAATGGGCGGGGATCTCAACCGTTTAAAGGTTAGCACACTGTCCCGTCCACCATTACCCCTCCCTGATAGCCCGGGAAATCTTTTGATACAGACTTGTACATCTCGAGACCCTGATTATGAATATATATGGTTTTATAGTACAAAATAAAGTATAAATGGCAAAATTGATCATTATTGTTTTTAAGACCCCCGCTGCCCTACCCCTAATGACCCCTTGGGCATTTTGGCTCGGCCTCTAGGAAAGGTTTAGGGATCAACCTTCTAGTGAACTTTGGTTAAGATTGGACCAACGGGAAAATTGGTTGTACAACTTCATGGCCAGAAGAAGAAGAAGAGGAATAATAATAATAATAATAATAATAATAATAATAATAATAAGAAGAAGAAGAAGAAGAAGAAGAAGAAACGGTGCAAAAACAATAAGTCGCCAAACTTTGTTTGGGCGTCTTATTGAATAGAATATGGGACATGGGGTTTAAAATTTATAAAAACAATAGTAAGATTGCAATATCCCAGTGTCAACAATTGATTAATAACCGGTTTTTGTCGTTGTATAAAGTTCCTAAATAATTAACTCAACAACTGAATACTTTTAAGTAGTAAGGCAATTCAAAATACATATAAAACAAATTTGACTATTGCTTCAGGTGATTTTATTAACCCTTTGTTGACCAGGCATTTTTAGCACCCAAAACATACATTTTACAATACATATCAGTGTGTCATAATGTATTAGTTTAATTATATAACCTAGGTATCAACTTTTAGGGGAGACCCAGTACTTTAATTCACATACCAATAAATATGTAATACAGCGACCTTGATTACGTGATCCAAGGTCAAATTTGACATTGAAGGTCATTTTTTAACATTTTTAAAGCAAATTTTTATATTTTCCTTCTCTTTCTGGAAAGACCCCTTAGTATATTATTGAAAACCAATATAGTCTGGTAGCCACAGGTAATGTTGTAAATATAGAGTAAAGTTGGATTTAATTTATCATTGTATTTATAAAACAAAGGGGAATAACTCTACACCACTTACATCAGATTTCAACAAAAAATGTCTGATTTAACTATTTTGTGGTGAAATTTTCAAAAGTTAGTTTGTCTACTAAGGCATATCTTAGTTATTATAGTTGGCCAATGTGTTAAGTAATATTTTAAAAGGATTAACTATTCTAATAATAGAAAATCTGATCACGTGACCTGGGGTCAAAGGTCAACAAAAATCACGATGTTAAGAGGAATTTAGTATTTTTTTAATCATTATGTGCGTTTTGTCATCGATGTTTAAAAAAAGGTCAAGTAACCAAAAATTCTTAGAACATGTTAAGTCATCCTTAAAATATTATCTTTAGAAGTTTGAAAATTATACAATATCCATGGCAAGCAAAAGGACAAAGGTCATGAGCACTTTTACAAGATCCCATTCTCAAAAGGCGTTATTTTCAACGTGTAATCCACTTGTCATCTAAAAACCTACATTTGTTGAAATAATTAAATGTAAAAACAGAAAATCAAGTTCCAAGACATTGCAATGCTGACATTGGACGTTTTGTTAATAGTATATAGATCACGTGAGCTTGATAAAACGCAAGCTATATCAAGCATAAGAACCAAAATGTGAAATGTTACTAATAGTTCCATAACCACACCTCTGGAAATTTCATTCAATGCCCGTGTAAAGTCGGGATATTTATGACAAGATGCCTCATTTTGTGCTTGATTTTTGGTCTTATCTTGTTTGACCTTTTCTATTATTTGAGTGTATTGTGTTGTGTTCTTGGTTACGTTTGGTGTTGCTAATACAGGGTTTTTAGTTGTTATGGTCCAGTCTTGCATATAACACGTGAAGGTTTATGTTTATGACGTTTACATGGTCATGCTGTTCTATAAATGTCATTATAACTGAGCACAGGCTCTGCATTGCCAAAATTTGGAATGTATTTCGACTTCATTTATATAATAATGAATTTTTTCATCGAAGTTTGAAAGATCGATAAATATAATCCCGTCGTCTATATCGACTGTGTCATTGCAAACAAACTCCACTACTGTTTCTTTATTTATTTTTAACAATACCGTTTAAAAATACATAGCAATTATAAAGTAGCACATCGCAGTCTTGTCTAAGTTATTTTATATTTACATAAAGATGTCGAAAATTGCGTTTTCCCAAAAAAGTTGCAAGTTTTAAAATAAAATGCTTTTTGCGATATTAATAAAAGTTTATTTTCATTAAGCTTAATTTTGTTTCAGGCTGGTAGATATTTTAAGTGTAAGAAACATTATTTTGAAAGTATTTTGTAAGAAGTCACAAAATTTGGTATAATACAACCAAATTCTGAAGTTTTTGAATCAAATCTTTTCGAGACTCATTTCCAAATAATCCCCGCCTAACCTAGTCCATTTAAGATGATTTGACAATTACTTTATCGTTTTACTATTCACTAAAATACATAGTTGAGTTAAGTAATGTTGTTTAGCGCACCAGTCTAGAAAACTTATATTGAGATGTCGCCAGCTCAAGCTGAAAGTGCTGATTTTTTGTCAATAGCGTTGCGCTGATGGTATTATACAGCAGGGTGATTTTGATTTTTACTTTTGCTTGGCGAATGAACAGTCACTACCCAATTTTCAAGTCTTCGGTCAGACCCGGTGGGGGTTTGAACCCACTGAGCGAGCACTTTACCCACTGAGCTACCGCAGTGGTCTAAAATACATAGTGGTACAAGGCGATTAAGTATCGAACCAAGACCATTTACCAACATTTTCATGAGTGCAATAGATAAATAAAGTTTACAGTCTCGTAAAGATTATTTCACCTATATTCATGGGGTGAAGGAGAGAATCTGAGTATCTAGAGAAACGACCTGCCATCGATAAGCAAACTGACACTTATCACACCCGGATCCGTTCCATACGTTTTTAACACTTACCCGTTACCGAAATGCCTAGTGCTGATATCAGAATAAAAATTTGTGATGCTAAATTTGCACAGGCTAGTTGCCAAATCTCTATAGACTATCGACATAAAATATAAATGAAATAATATCTTAATATTCATTCCTGCCAAGTGCTAATTTTTAATTTTTGTATCCTCAAAAGTAGCAGAATATCAACATTACCTATTCAGTAATCAGGGGTACATTCGTAGAGACAGCTAAATATTACATAGATGAAACTGGTCTAGTTCTAAATAGACGCTGCAAGAAATAAATTCCAGGAAACATGTAATTTTTATTTGTATTATGGATTTCTGGAATAATAGAGGGAACTCTACGAAGTGACGGAATTGTTTTGCCTTTACCGTACTATCAGGACAATGCAGTGAACTTGCAGTTGGTTAAAATGTTTTTTTAAAGTCGAAACCCTGATATTCACAACTAGATAAAAGTTAAGTCATCTCTAAGGATTAACCTTAGAACATGTTTGTAGATGTGCGTGTGTTTTATAAGCATGTACTTGGGTTGAGTTTTAAGGAGCTAACTCACAGAGTCATAATGCTACAGAAAGTTAACCACTTTCCTAGTCATTTAATACTGACACCGGATGAACAAATCGCTACTCTTTCAATACAGAGAGACAGGTGAAGAAGCAGTATCTGATCTAGTCATGGTTTAACTTAAAACCCCCAATTCTCGACACAGACACACTAACACTGAACCACTCCGGCCGGTCGTGCAGTAAGGGACTTTAGTGTCACGCCACTGACATCAGGATTACAGATCTCACCCAAATAACCTACAACTTTCATTCCTCAATACATAGGGCTCGGCGAAAGAACAGGCACAACCGACATCCATGTCTTGTTCACGGCCTATCGGGGCTTGAACCGTCGACCGCCAAATACGAAGCGATCACTTTGCCTACTGAGTTGCAAAAATGATACAGTTGATATTGAAATTTTTAAAATTTGCAAGATATTATTGTGCTGTCACACCAGCGATTTGTTTTCCTAACCCGAGTTGGTATCGGACTAAATCCTTAATATTTGGAGTTATCGAACTTTGTACTTTCGGTTTTGTATATATAGGTTAATTTATTCGGGTAATTAGGGATTTCAAGTCACATGATCAGTTTCGCGGGAAAAGTCAGTCAGCGGCGCTACCAGCTGGGTTATTTACAGTTATCAAACTTCTTTGAATTGATGGACTTTTTTACTGCCACCATTGTGTAAGTTCTTTAATAATTATTCGAATTATTATTTATTTCATCTTTATTTGTATTTTATCGCGTATTATATTGTATTTTCGCCGTTATATCGGAACGCGCCCTGCTTGTTATAAATATTGTCTTATGCAATTTTGTGATGTTATTTAAATTATCAAGTGACATTATTTAAATATTATGTTTATGTAAATGAGTAGTATTTTAGAGACATTATGGAGTTGTGTGAGGCATGTTTATTATGTATTTATTATGTACATGTTATTTGACCATCATGTTTATTGTTTGCTACATTGTACATTGTAGTTCTTTACCTTCTCCGGAGGTTTATGCTATTATTTGATTTAATAAAAGTGCTACACAGCATAGTAAAGAAACAACGATCTGCGGCTCAACATGGCTGGTACACGCTCCAGAACTCTGACAGAAAAGGGCGTTAGTTTATATGAATCCTTGTTTGATGGTCATCGTCTCATAGTACAGAAGAAGAAGCTTGTACTGGACAGGTATTTAGATATGAACTATCCCTCCATGCCTCTAAGTGAGCTATCAGAATATAAAGATAACCTTGTTTTATCCATGGCAGACTACGAAGACTCAGTGTCATCATTTATGAACTTTCTCAACAGAAACCGAAATGAAAATAGTGATTTGGAACGTTCATCAGTCGATTTGATTTATACCAGTATTAAGGGACGGTTTAACAGAACTATTATCGAAATTGACACCCTGGTTAATGAAGCACATCTCGATGAAATCTCAAAACCCCAAGGAACCCTTAAATCGGATGAACCTCACAAAAGTTCAGTGCCAGGTGCTCAGGAGAACCCCAATATTAAGTCAAAATTGTCACGCCAAAGTTCAAGGTCATCATCACACAAAGGTTTAAGGTCATCCCTTAACTCTAGGTCTTCCTCAAGTACATCGAAAGTGTCTGTCCTGTATCTGAAACAAAAAGCAGAAATGGAGGCCAAAAAAGTTAAGCTAAAAGCTGCCATGAAGGAAGCAGAAATTCTCCAAAAACAAGCAGCCTTACAGGCAGATTTGGCCATTCTTACAGCCCAACAAGAGCTAGACCAAGCTGAAGTTAAGCATAGGGTGTTTATGGAAGAACTGACAGATAATGACGGCGTCAGCGACTTGTCAAATGACCTTGATAGTGAAACGTCTGCTAGAACTAACGAGTATGTCGAAGATCAAAATCAAAGGCTTGCTTCTACTGTTCCTGAGTCCTTGCCTATGTCTATCTCCCTCCAGGACGTAGTTCAAACTGTGCCTTCAAATACCACCCCAGTGCCTCATCTTCAATCTAATACAGAATATGATGTACATATGCCCTATAGCGTAAATCCTGTATCTAATGCAGCCACAACGGTGATCCCAGATAAGATTACTATGACATCGCCACACATCGGCATCCCTCTACAAGCATATAGTATTAGCCCTGGACTTGCATCTCAGTCAGTTTGGAGTACACCGCACCACCAACCTATCGTATCACATGCTCACATCCAAAGGTCAACTCCGAACATTCTTCTAGGCCCTTCTACTTGTCCTCAGCTCTCGGATGAATCATTTCCGGTTACAGTTGTTCCTACGCCTATAGTACATACTAGTCAAGCAGGTGTTTTCCGTACTCCTATGTCCAAAGACAATCTCGGAATATCAACAAATAGCTTACCTGGAATTGTTACTTCACCGCTGAGTAAACATTCAATTGAAAAACAACTGACATCTAAGATAGAAGAAATGCCGTTCCAAGACACATCAGATGGGGTCTCCAGGACAGGGGTTGGAGTTACACTGAATCCACAAGCATCCGTTTACATGCCAGCTTCATCAAATACTACAGAAGCTCAAGCGTTCACAAGTTTCCTTCTCAAGAAAGAACTGCTTTTCTCTAGACTCAGTAAATTCCAGGATACACCGGAAACATACCTTATGTGGAAGTCCAGTTTTCAGAGCATATTGAAGGACCTAGTTGTCACTCCTATGGAAGAAATGGACCTCTTGGTTAAGTGGCTTGGACCTAACTCTTCTCGCCAGGCAGCCAGTCTTCGTTCATCTAATCCATTAAATCCGTCTAGAGGAGTACGCCTCATATGGGAGAGACTGGATCAAAGGTATGGTAGTCCCGAGGTCATTGAGGATACTTTAAAACGTAAACTTAATTCTTTCAGCAAGTTGACCAAGTTTGACACCTCCAAGTTTTATGACCTCCTTGACATCCTGTCAGAAATTGACGCCAACATGCAGAATTTAGATTATAAGGACTTGTTATCATATTACAACTCATCATCTGGAATTATACCGATAGTCAACAAGTTGCCACAAGGAATCCAGGAGAAGTGGACTGCACGTGCTCACAAGTATAAACAGGAATACCAAGTACCCTATCCGCCATTTTCATACTTCAGAGACTTTATCAGTGACATAACCCGCATGAAGAATGACCCAGGATTCCAGTATGAACAGAGTGTCCCCAGTGTTCGTTCTAGGACTCAACCAGTGCCACATGGAAACCAAATACAGAACAGGTCGAAAGTCAACACACAGAAAACAGATGTTACAGACACTGATTCTAAGCAACCGTTCTGTCCATTCCATCGCACTAATCACAAACTCAACAAATGTCGGGAATTCCGGAAGTTGTCAATAGAAGACAGGAAAAAGTTCCTAAGGAAGAACTCTATCTGTTTTAAATGCTGTCGACAGGAAAAGCATTCATTCAAGAACTGCAATGCTACAGTAAAATGCGAAGAATGCAAAAGCAGCCATCATCCTACAGCACTGCACGTTGATAGTCAACCCGAGGAACATATACCCGATCAAGGAGGGGAGCAGTATGGAGGGGAGCAGGCAGCAGTTACGCCAAGTAGTGTAAAATCATTGTGCAGTCAGATATGCAGAGATGAATCCGGATATAGCAAATCTTGTGCTAAAACAGTCTTAGTGAGGGTATATCCAAACAATCACCCCGAGAGAGCTCTTCGACTCTATGCCATAATCGACGACCAAAGTAATCAATCACTTGCCAGATTCACACTTTTTGATCACTTTGACGCTCAAGACAGTTATGTAGAGTATTCAATGTCATCATGCTCTGGAGTTGTATCTACTGCTGGTAGGAAAGCTGATGGTTTTACTGTCGAGGCCATAGATGGAAGCGCCAGTCTTCAACTGCCAACTTTGTTTGAATGTGACCAAATCCCGAATGCTCGGCATGAGATACCAGTTCCGGAAGTGGCTCTATATCACCCTCATCTGCGTGAGTTGGTCAACTATATCCCAGCTTTAGATCCTAATGCAGACATCCTTCTTCTAATTGGTCGTGACCTTCCTGCTGCTCATCATGTTTTAGATCAGAAGATTGGACCTATGGATGGACCTATCGGACAACATTTGAAATTAGGATGGGTAATCATTGGAGAGGTATGTCTTGGTAATGCACATCAACCCCATGTAACAACTAACAAGACTCACATCTTGGCTAATGGAAGACCATCTAATTTGCTACCTTGTCCAAACTGTTTTGAGGTTAAGACAGATGAGCCAGGTTTTAATATATTTGAAAGGACCATGCAAGATGACAAACCGGTCTCTCGATGGAAGACAAGGAGTTTTTACATATCATGGATCAAACTTTGCTAAAGACCCTGATGGTAACTGGGAAGCTCCTCTGCCATTTAAGCTGGATCGTCCGGTATTGCCAAACAACAGGACTCAAGCAGTTCGACGAGCTCTGTCCCTTGATGCAAGTTTACGAAAGGATCCTAACAAATGCGATCACATGATGGAGTTTATGGGAAAGATCTTAACTAATGGTCATGCTGAAGTTGCACCTAAGTTGCAGGATGGAGAAGAGTGTTGGTACCTCCCACTTTTTGGAGTCTATCATCCCAAGAAGCCGAACAAAATACGTGGCGTCTTTGACTCATCAGCCAAACACAACGGGATATCATTGAACAGTGTTCTTCTTTCTGGACCAGACACAAACAACAGTCTATTAGGTGTACTTTTAAGGTTTCGCAAAGACCAGATTGCCATAACAGCTGATATCGAACAGATGTTCTACTGCTTTAAGGTAGCCAAACGTCACAGAAACTTCCTGAGATTTCTTTGGTATCAAGACAATTGCCTGCAGAACCCACTTATAGAGTACAGGATGACATCTCATGTCTTTGGAAATTCACCATCTCCAGCCGTGGCAACCTACGGTCTCCGTAAAGCAGTTGAAGATGCAGCTCCTGATGTCCGTGATTTTGTCACTTACAATTTTTATGTGGATGATGGGTTAATCTCAACACCAACTGCAGAAATTGCCATTTCTCTTGTTACTCGGACTCAACAGACCTTGATGGACAATGGCAACATCAAATTACACAAAGTGGCATCAAACTCGCAGATGTTCTGAAATCTTTGAATCAGAAAGACCTTGCAGTTGATGTCAAGGACCTTGATCTCCATTCTGAAAATCCACCTCTTCAAAGAAGTCTTGGACTTTACTGGAACCTGACAGATGATTTCTTCACATTTTCTCAGATGCTGTCAAAGACCATATACTAAACGTGGACTTTAGCAACAACCAACAGCCTATTTGATCCCATTGGATTTGCTGCTCCTGTTGTACTTAAGGGAAGGCTACTGTTTCGCGACTTAATGACATCTACCGCCGACTGGGATGAAACATTACCAGAAGAACACCGTGTCGAATGGGAGTCTTGGTGCGAGTCTCTTAGCCATCTTAGCTCTTGCCACATTCAACGACAATATCATCCAGGCACCATCTTTAATCCTGAGGATAATGAAGTTCACATCTTTTCAGATGCATCTAAAGATGCCATATCAGCCGTTGCATATCTACGAAACAGGATTGCTGAAGATCAGTATCAAGTGAGTTTTTTACTTGGAAAAGCTAAGGTTGCACCCAAGCATGGTCATACTATTCCACGCCTAGAATTATGCGCAGCAGTATTGGCAACAGAAGTTGGTCGTACCATCATTGAGCAGTTGGATATAACACCCGATAATATTCGCTTCTACACGGACAGCAGGATAGTTTTGGGTTATTTGTGGAATCGTATAAGAAGATTTTATATATGTCGGAAATAGGGTTGACAGAATTCTTCGTTTCTCTAAGCCTACCCAGTGGTCCCATGTTTCTACTGATCAGAACCCTGCAGACGAGGGCACACGATGTATTCAAGCAACTGATCTTCAAAACAGCACATGGCTACAAGGACCAAACTTCTTAAGGAATGAAATTCAGACAGATTCCGAACATTCAGATTGCTATCCTCTTATTGAGCCAGACAACGACAACGAGGTTAGACCTGTTATCAGACCATGAAAACCACAACAAGCTGTATTGCTTTAAGTTCTAGCCATTTCAAGAACTTTTCTACTTGGAACTCGTTAGTCAGAGGTGTTGCCAAGCTTACATCCATGATCAATTCCCGGAAAAGGAAAGATTATTCCAACATCCTTCGTTTAGTTACAGTACAGGACCTTGAAGATTCTCAACTCTTTATTCTTAGACAGACACAACAAGAAGCATTCCAAAAAGAGATCAAATGCTTGGAAGAATCAAAACCACTACCACGGAATAGCACTATAATTAGTTTGGCACCGTATTTAGACAGTGATGGTCTTCTTCGTGTAGGTGGACGACTGAACCTATCTGGTTACAATATATCTGAGAAAAATCCTATCATTATGCCGAAGAAACACCAAGTTTCCATACTTTTAGTGCGCCACTATCATGCTCAAGTTCGTCACCAGGGACGTCATTTCACTGAGGGTGCTCTCCGTTCCGCAGGATTTTGGATCATTGGATCTAAACGTCTCGTATCAAGTGTTGTTCAGCAATGCATACATTGTCGCAAACTCCGTGGAAAGGTTAGTTTCCAGCAGATGAATGATCTTCCACCAGATAGATTAAAACCTTGCCCGCCATTCACCTACGTCGGGGTAGATGTATTTGGACCTTGGAATGTAGTGTCCAGACGCACTAGAGGAGGATTATCGCACTCAAAACGATGGGCTGTGTTATTTACGTGTTTAGCATCCAGGGCAGTCCATATAGAGGTGATTGATGAAATGAGCACATCTACCTTTATCAATGCTCTACGCCGGTTTTACTCTATACGAGGTCCAGTCAAGGAGTTCAGATCCGACAGAGGCACTAATTTTGTTGGCTGCACAGGTGAACTTGGAATACAGGCTATAAATGTTGAGGATTCGCAAATGACTAACTTCCTCCGTGACACACAGACAGTCTGGGTATTCAACCCACCTCATGCTTCTCACATGGGAGGAGTATGGGAGCGCCAGATAGGAACTGCGAGAAGAATTTGGACTCGATGTTTCTCGATTGAAGAGTAAACTTCTGACACATGACGTACTCGTAACTGATGGCTGAAGTTTCTGCAATCATGAATCAAGACCACTGGTCAATGTTTCAACTGATCCTCAAGAACCAGCAATACTTTCTGCCTCTTCTCTACTGACTCAAAAACCTGCATCAGACTTTATTACTGATTTTTCTCATCTGGACATTAAAGATATGTATCGCAGTCAGTGGAAGTGTGTCCAAGTTTTGGCTGAGGAATTCTGGTCTAAGTGGAAGAAGCAGTATGTAATGAGTCTCCATCAGCGCAGGAAGTGGCACGAGCGACAACCTAATCTGAAAATGGGGGATTTAGTATTGTTGAAGGATGTTAGTGTTTCACGTATGGAATGGCCTATGGGACTCATAACACGTGTGTTTCCTTCAGATGATGGACTTGTTAGAAAGGTTGAAGTTAAAGTTTTCAAAGGTGACAAGTCATCAGTGTATATCAGACCTATCAACGAACTTGTATTTCTGATGTCTACAGTGTAAACAGATCTGTATCTTTTTGCTGGTATAATTATTTATAGACTATAAATCAAAGTACTGAAAGAACTCGTGTAATTATAATTTAATCAACATTTTCATAGTTGAACTAGTGAATAGTATTTCATGTAATGAATTGACATTTTATGGACATTAGTGATATACCAGTAGTATATCAGGAGGGGAGTGTGCTGTCACACCAGCGATTTGTTTTCCTAACCCGAGTTGGTATCGGACTAAATCCTTAATATTTGGAGTTATCGAACTTTGTACTTTCGGTTTTGTATATATAGGTTAATTTATTCGGGTAATTAGGGATTTCAAGTCACATGATCAGTTTCGCGGGAAAAGTCAGTTAGCGGCGCTACCAGCTGGTTATTTACAGTTATCAAACTTCTTTAATTGATGGACTTTTTTACTGCCACCATTGTGTAAGTTCTTTAATATTATTGGAATTATTATTTATTTCATCTTTATTTGTATTTTATCGCGTATTATATTGTATTTTCGCCGTTATATCGGAACGCGCCCTGCTTGTTATAAATATGTCTTATGCAATTTTGTGATGTTATTTAAATTATCAAGTGACATTATTTAAATATTATGTTTATGTAAATGAGTAGTATTTTAGAGACATTATGGAGTTGTGTGAGGCATGTTTATTATGTATTTATTATGTACATGTTATTTGACCATCATGTTTATTGTTTGCTACATTGTACATTGTAGTTCTTTACCTTCTCCGGAGGTTTATGCTATTATTTGATTTAATAAAAGTGCTACACAGCATAATTATACCAATTAAGAGAAAATGGTGATATTTTTGTTACTGAATTTTGTTTTTCTTACTGTATAGTTGTTTAATTTTGCGGGTAAAAAATTTGCTGTTCAGACACTGGAACTTATTCACGGGTATAAAATTTCGCAGTCCTGTGGCGAGTGTTAACAATTTTCTGCACGGATTATATCACTCAATGTTTAATAAATGCTTCATGAAAATATTGACTTTGTATTTAATTTCGCGCTATGAAGTCAAACCGCGTATATAACAAAATTAAATCCGCAGTGAATAAAAGCAACTATACACTATCTTAAGAGAAATTCAAAAAAGAAAAAAAAAGACATTTACCGATGGAAAATTCAACTAAAACATTGACTAGGCTAAATTGTAGCTTGAATTTGGTTAGAATTTATCAAGACACAATATAAATATTTTTTCTTGGTTGAGATCAATGTTTAGAATTAAAAATTGAAATATAACCACTAATTTCCAACTTACAGAGTTACAAATACACCAAGATAATATAATGCTGTCAAGCAGGCGGGGTGTTGTTCCCTCTGACATATATTTAAGGGACTCGTACCTAAAAATTCTATCAGAGGAACGATCTAATATTTGACCCCTAATCGTACATATAAATAGAAGTAGGTTACGGACGTAGTAGAAGAATCTTTATCTGTGTCACATTTGTACTGCTACATGACGCGTACGTTATTTTATATTTTCTCTAAATTTTTATGTTTATATCCAAAGTTTGATCGTTTTTCGGCCTTATAACATATTTTTCCAAAATGTAAAAAATAACTGTGAGAAAAAATTCTATAGTTTTACAACATATAAGTTTAAATTATTTTCAAAAAATGCATCATTATTTTTTCTCACAATTTCTTAAATAAAATAAGTTCAGGCAATTTTTGACTCCGAAAAAGTAAGAACCTAAAACGTAAGCTAGAAATAAAACTGCATCATATTAATTTTTAAAAATAGTTTTTATACCAGAAGAGACATTGAATAATGTACTAATGATGTCTAGTTGGAAATCTTGAAATGTTTTTTTGATATTGAGTTATCCTAATGTATTCAACAAAAATCAAATCGCCCGTGGTTAGGGCAAAAACGCTCTTTTCTGCAACATGTTCTTGAAAGAATATCTATCAGAATTTTTTGTTGAGCCGTTACATTTCAATAATTTTATAACAGCAAGAAACCTGAGAAATGAAATTTCTCTTTTCAGTGATACCAAATTTATTAAAATCTAATGTTAATTTGATTTTGAAATCATCGATTGAAAGATGGGGTGTGTGTAAAAAACGTCAAATAGTGCGTTTTCGCACGATTGGTCAACAAAGGGTTACCTTGTTTTAACTCACTGATTCTCTTTCTGGTATGCTAATTGATGTAAACGGTTGACACACTTCCTCATTCTGAATAATAATAATTAAACGATGAAGAATGATAACAGCAAAAACAAATTGCAAAAATCGAACAATACATATTTCGCATGTTTAAACAATTAGCTGCGAATCTTTTGATATATTGAAAGGATACTGAATTAACAACTAACAACTTATAGATCTGAAATCCATTGCTGATTATCAAACGACATTTTGTTTACAAAATATGTGTAAGGTAATGAAGACATAATTTTGAATGTTCGTCTTCGGTAACAAGATGGCGCCTATCAAGAATAAAGTTAACTGGATAACGAAATTGTAATGTTCTGTTAATTTTGCCCGTTGCTAGCGACAGACGAAAATTGTATAATGAGTAAACAAAAACCTAACATATCGGTCCGTGGTCAAATTACAGTCCAAAAAATCATTCTAAAATTTAAAATTTGCAGTTTATTGTTACTAACGTGAAACATAAATAACCCAGAGGTTTCCGTAATTGCTTCTAAACAATGTGAGCAGGTCGGTGGCATGGCACGAGAACAGCGTACAACTATGTTATGTGAAAATGAACGTGTCGGCTCGTCTACTAAGGGGTTCTTTAGATAGTGCAGTTCCCTTCATAATTTTGGAGTGAACTACTTTGATCTCAGTTAATAAACATTTACTTGGACTATTGTAATTGCCATAAACAAGTGCAAATTTTAGATGAAGTACTTATTCTTTACAAGTTATACAAGCCTGTAAAATGTTCTTGTCATCTTTCAAAGCAGTACACGTTTATTCATTTTAACTGTGATTTACTTTCCTGTGTAACTTGCGTACCTCAACTTCCGCGAATGCACAACTTGCTTCCCTTTTACCGCTTACTATGTCCCAGCATTGCACAGTTTAATGTTCTCTGGTTAGTTAACCAATAATTATGCGAGAATTTGTTTTGGAGGTTGAAAAAGTACAGATCACCTGTTTAAAAGTTTGACTTTTAAAATACCGTAATTGACAAACAACTGTTAATACTACATTTGCATTATGAACAGGTTTAATAAAATGTATTTGTGTTGTATGAAACAAAAATGTTACTCACGTGGTTACATGGGTACGTGTAACTTGTTGTAAACTCGCCTGTGAATAGTTCTGATACTGAACTTGTTTCTACAATGATTAAAAGACAAAAACGAGTGTGCATGTGAAAAGAAGACAGAATGAAATAGAAACAATTACCTTTAAAAAAACTTATGAGCAATGAAAAACAAGTATTTAACTGTGCTCAATAGAGGCAAATATAAAACCGTCGTCTCTAAACAAACACTAGGGAGCTTTGTAACATTTGATCCCTGATAATGAATGCACCAATATAAGCAACGATAAATGAGAGCAATATTTTCGTTCGTAAAGGACACAAATATGAGAACCTGCAATGAAAACCTACCGAATTTGTTTCGTTATGAGAACAATTTAATCAAAATCAAACATACTAATCCATGTCTGAATCACAATACAGACGCAGGGAAAGAACTTTAGAACTGACAAGTTAGGTTAGACACGTAAACTTCCACCAGAAAAGTGAGGTCATGTGCTCCGGAAGGGTAAGCACCACCTGTTTAGCTAGCTACACCCGCCACGTGTGTAACAAAAATTGTGTGCAAGGAACATGGAACTGTGAGACGTCAAATATATCTAGAGACATCAATCTTATCAACAATACTGTGATGACGGCCATAAAACGTTTTGAGGGCCTTAATAAGCCTAGGCTTGCAATATCCATAAGTCAAACGATAAATTATATGCATTGTTCCTCATAATTTATTATCTGGTATCAACATTTGGGTAAATGATTCATAGAACAACCATACTAATCTAATTTAAATCACAAAACCAATAGGAAATCGGAACATCTGTAAGCATCAACATACGCAATGTGTGAAATCAAGGAAATCGAAAATGTGAGAGGTCAAATATACCTGTGGTGATTTCGGACACGGCAACTTTAAACAATATTTTATGAAGGCAATAAGATTTTTTGGGGGTTTGATAATCTTAGGCTGGCGATATTATTCTGTGAACTATCTAATCCTAAGGAGCGTGTTTCGTTAAATATATCACATCTGGGTAAAACACAATTGTTACAAAAGTTTTATTTGAACTTACCATTGTCCACTGGTCCTTCTCTTTCCACGTGTTTATGTAATAATATTTTTGTTTATAATTAAGAAACAGCTTAACCAAGAACATTGTATATAGGCAAACGATATTGACCTGTCCGTTTGACCTGTCATCAGGAATATTCATATAGAAGGGCACAGCCTGTACATAGGTAGTAGTAGGGTTCGCACTTAAGAATGTTCACACAAGATAAGTGATTAGTGATCTCATTATGTATGCAAAATAAACCCTTGTGATTCCTATATATAAAAGCTGTCGTCCACAATGAATATTTAAAATGGCCATTTCGTACCCAGGTACCATAACCATTTTGTACCATGACCATTTCGTACCTAAATTTAACATTACTAAGGTACGAAATGACTAGCAAAATTTAAAAATCTGCGAAGATCATAACGACTTTTCCTTTTATAACACGCATTTCTTTGCAACATTTATATCAGTACGTGAATTTATCGTCTTACCGGAAAAGTATTTAAACCCTGTGTGCAGATGGTTATGTAATCACGTTAACCACCAGTGCCAGTAATGGTGATAAGATTTGGAAAGCAAGAAACTAAATTTATCGATGAACACGCCTGCTGCATGATCTGTGATAATTTTATATGTAATTAGTATAATTAATAAATAGTGTTGTCCCGAACGCCTAACCTCAATAGAGATGGGGATTAAGGGACCTATTCAAGGGTGTTTTAACTGTAATTTTACCTATAATTTACCTGTTCAAGTTTAAGTTCTATATTATCTGTATTTTGATGTCATCATAATTATTTATAATTATTTATTGTTATCCCCATTACATGATATATAGTTATTTAATTATGTATCTTAACTAATTATATAACAGAACATGTAAACAAACATTACATAGCCATGAACAGAAACAATTTAACTGTGAAAATTAATATCTATTTACACTATTATTTATACAGCATATATATAGTAAGAAATTATGAGTTCTGGGGTATCCGCGGGATAGTGTAAATCAAGCGTTCAAGGTTCATACAGGGTATTAAGAATATAAACAACATCACAGCAAAGTGGTTATGTAATCGATAATTTTATCCGGGTGAAAATGTGTCCGGGAGGATATGCTTTCATGGTAAAATCTATCTGGTGGAATAAATGTCATGACCTATCCGTAAAATATTGTATATGAACAATATTTACTTGCATGGACCAAAGATATTACCCAATGAAAATATTCCATGTGGATAAAATAAACCATTCAATGTACATTATTTCGAAATTATCTACATTTGAAACGATGATATAAATATAAATCTACTGTATTTTTTGTTCATGGAAGCATAATAAATATTTAAGTTGTTCCTATTTACAAAAGACTAATTGATTTATAATTAAATTTCTGATATTTTATTTATCGTAGTTTAGAAAACTAAGTGCATTTAAAATAAATACATAGGCACGGTAAACACCATACCGGCAAATTCAAAATGGCGATTGATCGAGGGCGGAACATTTATTAAAGTCCGTTTACAGCCAATTAGTCTCTTTGTTTTTGTCCCTTTTTATGGGGTTAACGTGTGAATAAAAATCATAGCTTTTTGCATCGTGAAAACAAGCCTATGCCGTAATGTGGCCTGTTGTAACCGGTGTCGAATCTACTCTCTTGATTTCGTATTAAAACTTTTTAATATCGCCTTCTTTATCGCTATGTAAATTGTTTTAGCGCTATTTTCCTAACCTTTGCGGCGATACCAAAAACAGGAGTGAGAGGGTTTTTCATATGCTAATCAGTTTCTGTTACGGGTCATTAACACAATCTTAGCTTCTTCGACTCTACGAAAAAAGTCACCCCTCATTACCATCTGTGTGTATATTAATATCACCATCCGTTTTCCTGAAACTCGTTTAAAGTGAATGTTTCTAAAAATCTACACAGTTGTTGATTTATCGTTATTATTTTATCCATATTTTCTGCTACAACGATCAGAAATATTTGTTAACATACGCTTCTAATTATAATCCGGTAACATAATGACTAAAGGCAAAGTTGACCGACTTTTACAACACATGTACACCTGATCATGCATGCGGTAGTTCTTGCCAATCACCAAGTAGATTAGATAAAGTTCTTGCAGTCTTACTAATTACCCGTAAACACTATTTATAAGTTCAATTAGTTACCATAATTTACCATTTCTTACATATTAGAATTTTACTGTTCAAAAAAGTATCAATTTTCCCTTGATATAAAATCATTGAAATGGGGGAAAATCAGAATCAAAACAATTCATTAATAATTTAATTAAATATTTCGAAAAGGGAAAACCATGAACACGATACTGTAATGAATTCAGACTTCCCGCGTAGCATTATTTAAATTGAGTCTATAGGTATCTTCATTCAACGTTTTAAGTTTTTCTAGGTAAAGTAAGCCGTTCTTAAATGAATTTCAGTAAGAATTATGGAGAGAGAGAGAGAGAGAGAGAGAGAGAGAGAGAGAGAGAGAGAGAGAGAGAGACGTTGTCTCAAATAATGATTCGCATGTGAATTGTTTTAAGTTTTTCAGGGATAAGTATGACCGTTCTTAAATGATTTTCAGTAAGAATTATTGTACAACGAAGAGAGAGAGAAGAGAGAGAGAGAGAGAGAGAGAGAGAGAGGAGAGAGAGAGAGCGCGTTGTCTCAAATAATGATTTGCACGTGAATTGTGGCAAGAATGCTATTTCGCAAAAAAATCTTTTGTAAACAATTTTTTTTTGTACATGACATACTCGTAGGTGCAGCATTATAACACATGTATTTTGATAACTATTGATAAATTGAAACAATTTTGAGTAATTTTATCAACAAATTTATGAAAACAATATCCGTCCTTGTCAGTCATGTGAAGTGTTGCGTGTCAACATCGTCGATAAGTATTTCTTATTGAAATTAGCTTAGTATTTTCCTGTCCAAAATGGTTTAGACCAAAATGTAGGTCTTAGACAAAATAGCCGTTGTTCAAAATTGACCAAAATTTACGGAATATGGGAAAAAACTGAGAAAAGTTTTAGAATAGAAATATTAAAAATTAATTACGGCATAAATTGTATAATAAATGTACGATTTTACTTTTTGACTATTTGCACGTCGGTGAAGAAAGGCAAAATGGCGCAAAATGAAAATTTAATTTTTTAAATACCTTTCCGTAATATTTGGACATTTTCCGGAATAATAAGTCAAAATCCGAAATAATTAGGCAAAATGATTTTAGATTCTTTTGATTCCGGAAAATTTACTGTAAAAAATATAGCCTAATTATTCCGGATTTTGACCGATTATTCCAGATTTTGTCTGATTATTTCGGATTTTGCCTAATTATTTTTGATTTGACTTATTATTCCGGATTTTTGTCTTAAGATTCCGGATTTTTCCAATGATTACGGAAAGTGTCTAACTATTTTGGAATTTCGCAATTATTCCGGTAAAACCCCCTTCTAGTGAAACATGGTATAGACATGAAAAATGGCGAGAAAATATAAAATTATGTACGCGTCATTCAGCAGTACAAATGTGACATACATGTATAAGGCGTCTTCTACTACGTCCGTAACATACTTGTACGATTAGGGGTCAAATATTAAACCGTTCCTCTGATAAAATTTTTTGTTGTCACCAAAAGTATTAGTCCCAAAAATATATGTCAGAGTGTGACCTCCCAACGGAACAACACCCCGCCTGCTTGACAGCATTATATCATCTTGGTATACTGGTAACTCTGTAAATAAGGGTTTATATGTAAATTTAAAATGTTTAATATTGATTTCAACCAAGAAAAATATTAATACTGTGTCTTGATAAATCCTAACCAATTTTAAGCGACAGTTTAGCCTAGGCCATGTTTTTGTTGATTTTTCCATCGGCAAATGTCATTTTCCCCTTTTTGAATTTTATAGTTGCTTTTATTCACTGGGGATTTAATTTTGCTATATTCGCGGTTTGACTTCATAGCACGAAATTAAATACAAAGTCAATAATCTCATGTTGCATTCATTAAACGTGGACCGATATAATCCGTACAGAAAATTGTTAACAGTCGACACTGGACTGCTAAACTTTATACTCGTGAATACGTTCTAGTGTCTGAACAGCAAAATTTTTTCCCGAAGAATTAGTCAACATTACAGTAAGAAAAACAAAATTCAGTAGCAAAATTACCACCATTTTCTATTAATTGGTATCTCAATCGCAATTTTATCATTTTCGTAACTCAGTAGGCAAAGTGATCGCTCCGTATGTGGCTATAGACGGTTCAAGCCCCGTCACACTGTAACCAAGATATGAAAGTCGGTAGTGCCTGTTCTTTCGCCAAGCCCCATGCATTAAGGAATGGAAGGTGTAAGTCATTCGGGTGAGGTCTTTAATCCCGATGCCGCATGTAACTGTAAGCGTGACAGTAAAATCCCTCACTGCACGACCGGCCGGATTGGTTCAGTGGTAGTGTGTCCGCCTGGGGAAAAGAGGGTTTTAAGTTACAACCGTGGCTAGGTCATATACTGCTTCTTCACCTGTCGCTCGGTATTTAAAGAGTAGCGATTGTTTCACACGGTCTCATTATAAAATGACTGGGGGAGTTGAGTTGATAAATGGTGTTTAACAGTCAAGAATATTTCACTGATATCGAGACGTAGCCAGCTATAGGCGAAGGTGCAGAAATTAAAAAAAATTAAAGAAGTCAAGCCGGGGAGTTAAAAGTAGCTAAACAGGAAGAAACATCGCTGTAGCTAAGAGACTTGTCGTTGTTGTGAATACAGATTGTCTTTGTTGGCTACCTGTTGGAATTCTGGATAAGCATAGTTCTGGATATAAATCTTGTCGCAATTAAATATTCTTAAGAATAAAACATAATGAGTCCACAGAACAAATAATTTGCAAAAAACATTAGTTTCAAAATATACTGTAAAAAGAATTGTTACTAGCTTTGTTAATTCACATCTATCGCAAGCCATCTATAATAAACATGTGATTACCAAAATCAAGACAAGTACCGTATTACCTTCTATAGAGTCTACCTCTATATAAAATATATCTGTCTATAGTAACCGATATGTAGTATCATCAGATAATTTGACTGTATGATTACCCTCTGTATAAAGTGTCCACTCTTTTAGTCCCTAATATCAATTTTTTAGGCTTTAAAATTCTATTGTTTTTAAAGTTTAAAAAAATTAATAGGTAATTCTTAAATTCTTAATGCATAAAGATTATAAATATTTTATTACTATTATTAAAAATCTTTAATCAGTTTATATAGTGACATTAGAATTTTTTCATTTTTTTGTAAAGAGTACAGTTTTGAGTTATAAAGTAAACTGTTGAGGGGAAAATATATGAAGGCATTATTTTTCTCAAGTCAATGACTCAAGTCACAACACCAGAGAGTAGAAATAGTCTTTGTTATTTAAGGGTTGTATGTTTTCTACACATAATGTGTTTGTTAGTTAGTTAGTTAGTTAGTTAGTTAGTTAGTTAGTTAGTTAGTTAGTTAGTTTAGTTAGTTAGTTAGTTAGTTAGTTAGTTAGTTAGTTAGTTAGTTAGTTAGTTAGTTAGTTAGTTAGTTAGTTTAGTTAGTTAGTTAGTTAGTTAGTTAGTTAGTTAGTTAGTTAGTTTTAGTTAGTAGTTTTAGTTAGTTAGTTAGTTAGTTAGTTTTAGTTAGTTAGTTAGTTAGTTAGTTAGTTAGTTAGTTAGTTAGTTAGTTAGTTAGTTAGTTAGTTAGTTAGTTAGTTAGTTAGTTAGTTTAGTTAGTTAGTTAGTTTTAGTTAGTTAGTTAGTTTAGTTAGTTAGTTAGTTAGTTAGTTAGTTAGTTTAGTTAGTTAGTTAGTTTTAGTTAGTTAGTTAGTTAGTTTTAGTTAGTTAGTTAGTTAGTTAGTTAGTTAGTTAGTTAGTTAGTTAGTTAGTTAGTTAGTTAGTTAGTTAGTTAGTTAGTTAGTTAGTTAGTTAGTTATTAGTTAGTTAGTTAGTTAGTTAGTTAGTTAGTTAGTTAGTTAGTTAGTTAGTTAGTTAGTTAGTTAGTTAGTTAGTTAGTTAGTTTTAGTTAGTTAGTTAGTTAGTTAGTTAGTTAGTTAGTTAGTTAGTTAGTTAGTTAGTTAGTTAGTTTAGTTAGTTAGTTAGTTAGTTAGTTGTTAGTTAGTTAGTTAGTTAGTTAGTTAGTTAGTTAGTTAGTTAGTTAGTTAGTTAGTTAGTTAGTTAGTTAGTTAGTTAGTTAGTTAGTTAGTTAGTTAGTTAGTTAGTTAGTTAGTTAGTTAGTTAGTTAGTTAGTTAGTTAGTTAGTTAGTTAGTTAGTTAGTTTTGTTAGTTAGTTAGTTAGTTAGTTAGTTAGTTAGTTAGTTAGTTAGTTAGTTAGTTAGTTAGTTAGTTAGTTAGTTAGTTAGTTAGTTAGTTAGTTAGTTTTTTAGTTAGTTAGTTAGTTAGTTAGTTAGTTAGTTAGTTTAGTTAGTTAGTTAGTTAGTTAGTTAGTTAGTTAGTTAGTTAGTTAGTTAGTTAGTTAGTTAGTGTTTAGTTAGTTAGTTAGTTAGTTAGTTAGTTAGTTAGTTAGTTAGTTAGTTAGTTAGTTTAGTTAGTTAGTTAGTTAGTTAGTTAGTTAGTTAGTTAGTTAGTAGTTAGTTAGTTAGTTAGTTAGTTAGTTAGTTAGTTAGTTAGTTAGTTAGTTAGTTAGTTAGTTAGTTAGTTAGTTAGTTAGTTAGTTAGTTAGTTAGTTAGTTAGTTAGTTAGTTAGTTAGTTAGTTAGTTAGTTAGTTAGTTAGTTAGTTAGTTATTAGTTAGTTAGTTAGTTAGTTAGTTAGTTAGTTAGTTAGTTAGTTAGTTAGTTAGTTAGTTAGTTAGTTAGTTAGTTAGTTAGTTAGTTAGTTAGTTAGTTAGTTTTAGTTAGTTAGTTTTTTAGTTAGTTAGTTAGTTGTTAGTTAGTTAGTTGTTAGTTAGTTAGTTAGTTAGTTAGCTAGCTAGTTAGTTAGCTAGTTAGTTAGTCAGTTACCTTGCCTCAATTAGTTCATTAAATTACAAAAAATATAATTTTAAATAGTACAAAATAATTTTTCCCGCATTTATAATACAGTATGCTTGTATCGTAAATATATGTATGTAAACAAGTTCATTCATCTCATCATACAGATATATAGATGACGTTCTGTCTCCTAACAATCCTAAATTTGGAGACTACGTAAATGTCGTCTATTCTAGTCAGCTTGAAATAAACGATACGACTGATTTGTCAAGTGTTGCTTGATATTTAGACTTATATCTGAATTATGACGCACCGGAAAGGCTACATTTGTAACCTTGACAAACGTGATGACTTCAATTTTTTTATTGTCAACTGTCCTTTTTTATGCAACAATATACCTGCTTCTCCTGCTTATGGTGTATTTGTTTCCCAATTAATACGCTATAATAGAGGCTGTTCCTACTACGGGGACATTGTACAACGAAGTAGGCTGCTTGCAAATAAATTGTTGACTCAGGGATATTGCAAGCCTAGGCTTATCAAGGCCTTCAAAAAGTTTTGTGGCCGTCATCACAGTATTGTCGATGAGTTTGATGTCTCTGTTTCCAGGATTGCCTTGGATATATTTGGCGTGTCGTAGTTCCATGTTTCTTTCACACAATTTTAATAACACGTGGCGGGTGTAGCTAGCTAAACAGGAGGTGCTTACCTTTCGGAGCACTCGGCCTCACTTGCCATGTGGAAGTTCACGTGTCTAACCTAACTTGTCAGTTCCAAATTTTTACTTTGCTTTTGGATTGTGATTCGCAAATGGATTAGTATGTTTATTTTTGATCATAAGAGACCCTTTATATAAAGTCCACCTGTCTATTTGGTCCAATGTTGATCAGTCCCCGGGTGGTTCTTATACACAGGTTATGCTGTATATTAATGTAGCTTTAACTACTGTATCTAACGGTGACACCTCACTATTAATCATAGCTACCATAACAGAATGTCGGACTTCCTGATAAACAGCATAAATATTGTGTTTGGTTATATAATGTTCCAAAAACAATCGGTATTGCAATGTGCACAAACTCTATATCATTGCTGGTCGATTTGTTTTTTTTTTCGTATGAAGTAGAATCTATGCATCTGAAAAAAGACTAAGCTAATCCTTTCAACTCCTGATACATATGCATAGATGGCGTTCTACCTTTTACGAATCTTAAAGATACGACTGATTTCTCAGGTTCTGTTTCATATTTAGACGTATATCTAAATTACATAACTTATTTGTATTGTATTTGTTCTTTTTTGATATATTTAAAAATAAATATAAAATGAACTTAAGATTGATAAGATAAAATCATTCAGTTATTTTGTCACTAGCTAATGTGAGAACACCTAGAGATGTGTATGCCTGGGTGATAATTTTTATTCTACTGATCAATGTGGCAGTAAATCTATACCTTTACACTTTGACAAAGATTGACACTAGAACGGTAGATATTGCTAGCTTTAACCCAAATTTTGTCTTGTACATAATTTTATTTTTTCAATATTGTGTAACCTTTTATTGTTGCTTAGCGTCCTTGTAAGCATGTGGATAACTGTGGTAAAGTACATAAAAACCGAGCTCACGATCAAAAGCGCCTGTAACTTGTAGGTTCCAATTTGGACATATCCATAGTCGGTATTTTTTCGGAATGTAGGTGTTCTTAATCATCCATGAAGATTGCAATATCAGAACAAGAGTCCTGGCTAAGAATTCCAATATGTAACCAACTTCAGACAATGAAATTGTCTTTCTGTGGTGACATTCAATACATGGCCAAAATAATTTTTTTAATTCTTACTTACGATTGTACATAACTTTGTGGATGTCATAATTATTCCCTATTAAAAAATGAGACGCGGTATCACCACACATACACATAAATTATTTTTCAGCTATTCCTGAAATTTTTAAAACAACATGTGCTAAATTTTTACATCAAAATTGCGGAAATAGTTGGTTTCTTTATATATATATATATAATTACTGTTTCTTATACCGATGGTCCTTAAATATGTTCAAAGACAGATGTAATTTAATTTCTTAACTTAAAACGGGCTTTTAAATGTGATGATATGAATTCGCATTGTGATTACGACCTTATCGATATATTTTTTGAAATCGGAAACATCAAATACCCTTGTTCAAACTATAGTAACTATATTTCAAAAGGTTACATAGAAATATAGTTCCTGTAATTTTATAAAGGTCTTAAAGCGAATGAAAAATTTCCCAAAAAATCATTAAATTAAAACGAACATGGATTCGTATGGTTTTTTAAGCCCATTCGGATGTTAACAAGGTTAGTTTTTGCAGGTTAAAGAATATTTCGGTATGAAAAAATAAACCGCTAACAGACATAATACGATGAAGAATAAACTTAAACGTGGCTTCTGAGGAAGATTTACAAATGAAGTGTAAAACATATGATACATACATATATATTTGGTACGGTGTTGATATTGTAGGACTGAATTCGCGAAAATATTTATGTTTAATATACAGCTTATATAAATACAATATGATGTACAACTTTATATTATAGTAAAATATTTTATAAGTCACAGTTGCTTTTAAGAAAAGTGTTTATTTTCTTAAAGTATATTTTATTTCTTATTCGTATCAAGGATTTAAAAAATATTTTAAAATGTTCACATTGATTCGGGACCATAAATTACACATATAGAGACTACATATTATAAATCATTTCACAGGTATCAATAACATTTAGTTGTAATTACATATTTGACCAGAGTCATTTATTTTATGCTAGATATATTTGTAACTAATATTATATTCAATAAATGTTATGTAAGTGTAACCTGATAATTTATTTTTTTTTATCGTGTAATGCAACATAGTTACATATCAACTCAAACATATTCTTTATATAGAATACACCTGTTTGAAAACGGCAGTAAATTATATTATAACTGTTCTTTGTGCAGGATATATAAATATGTATGTAAAGGCAATCCATCCATAAGTGTCAGTTTCACTGGTTTTGTTGGAAGACAAAATAGACAACGTGGAATATATTTTTTATTATTTTATTTAGCTTTAATTCATAAGGTGTGCATTTTTGTTCCTATTCCTGGTTGCAAAAATCGCCGCTGACTACTAATTTCTAAAACAATTCTCCAAAATGAATCAGGGCTCCAAGTAAGATATAGGTTTCACTACCCTTCTGACTACCATTTACAATTTCTACCAAAACTAACTACCTAGGGTTTTACCAGTGACATTGTTACATTTATTATAATTTTATCGTGTCTTTTTTTTTATAATGTATACGGTAATTCTGCGCTGTTCGTCACCGTGAATAATTGAGTGTATCCAGTGATTTGTTTATGAATGCGTTGGTTCAGCCATAAGGAAAAAAATATTAGTAATTGTTATAATCAAAGGCTTAGGGATATCTCGAGGTCATTGGTAATGGTTATGGTAGCGACCACAGAAATATATAATTGGTGGGTTTCGAAATATGTTTCGTGTTTCTTGGAACAGATGGTTAATAAACTTGTAATTTAATCTGCCGATGGATTGTGCAGATGCTATAGGTGATACCAATGGATTGTGTTGTACCTGTTTAGCCGCCGATGGACTGTGCGGTTGATCACCGAAGGACTGTGTAATACCACACATTTTTTAAACTGTTCTGAAGAAAGTGTAGTGGAGCGGCTAAGTCAAAAAATTGGCCAAATAGTTCACTTTGTGATACAAGTATGAAACTTGGTACATATGTTTATTGGATCATGGACTTTGCAAATCCACCGTTGGCCATTTCAATTTTGACCATTTTCAAGATGGCCGACGCAAAAATCAAAATGGCGGCTTTTTTAGGTTATATTTATTTATTATACATCCTAAGATTAAATTGTTAGCTTTTTAATAAATTTTGGCTCTAAGATATGTGTGTTAATATGTAGTTGTATTTCTTTTGTTTATTTGATAACCAAATAGTTCAGGGATTGTGAACTTCCTGTGAAATTGCTCAGTTTAAGTCACAGTTGCAGCTGCATAATGCTGTACATGGCAGACTGGATCTATAGCATTTGCAGTTTCCTACACAAAGCCTTTTCTTGCAGCCACACTTCACTAGTTCTTGACAACAAGAAGCAACCGCTTGAAGAGAAGTCCAGTATGGTACCCAGTGATCGCCATCTTTTGCCAACCCCATAAAGATGGAGATGGCAATTCTGGTTGACATTTAAGTGCTTGGCCCCAAACATGACCGGACTGAAAGGCACTCCGCTTTATATGCTGCACTAGTGCTGCTTGAGTTGGTGGGATAGTATCATATGTTTTCTGCTTCCTGGCGAACAAACTAAACCGCGCTTCATTAACCTTCACTGTTTGAACTGACCTGTCATATAAGACTACTGTAAACGCCTCAATTATTGATATATCATCATTGCTTATACAAGTCGGTCTATTACTTAATCGGCTAAATACCTCTGTCACTTCATCAAAAACTTCCCAAGCCTGCCATGCTGACTTTTTTCCTTTTGTGTGAAAAGCAGATACTGTATCACAGCCTGTAAATGCGTGGAAGAATGGGAGTGCTATTGACCTAGGTCCTAAGGAATTGTTAAGTTCATGGATTGGAATCCACCGAAAGTCTTTGCCTCTACCAAATGCAATCCAAAGTGTGTCAAGTGTCAGTGAGCTAAACACCGCTACTCCTATAACAACAACATCTGTATCAGAACTGCTAACAATTACATTTTTGTAATTACTTTCATCCGCATGTTTTACGTGAAGGAAAATTCGTGTGTCAGCTTCTTCTTGTGAACAAGGTGCTATGTTTGTCTTGTCTATTTGTTGGTTGCTAAGAACATCATCATTACATGTTGCAAGAACAAGATTTGAGTCTTCTGTCTGAGAAACTATTTTTTGTGCAAGAAAAGTAAAAAGCTCAGTTTTATTTTCGTCAACCCTTAGAAAACTATTCCAACTGCTTGGTACTTTGCCAGTACCCAACACTCTTCGCCGAACTCCAGTACCTCTTTTTAACCTTGTTTGAGCTTTCAGACTGTCATCCACATAAACATCAAAGATTATGTCAGTTCTCAAATATCTCTGTGCAAAAGATTTAATTGAAGGTATTATCACCTCGGATGCATATTCATCAAATGTCTTGGAACCTCCAGGAGACCTTGCATTTACTAGAGCTGATCCATCAACAATCATAACGTCAGCCTGAGGTTCATCATCTTGTCTAGTAATGCGCTTTTCCAATACACTCATTAATTGCGATTTGGTGCCAGTCCTCATTTTTCCATTCTGGGATAGAGACGGTGGACTTACTTGGTTCTCATGCATGAAAAATTCGTTTAAATCACATTGTCTACTTTGACATGATATGAAAAGACGAGAAAAAAGCTGACAATCATCTTAAACTGATGCTAATTTTGTTTGGCTGGACGAGGACTGAGATGTTGGTGACTGATAGCTAAAAAGAGGCAGTTTACTTTTCTTGATAGGCGTGTAAAAAAACGATTGCTCTGATTGCGACTGCAATCTCTTCATGAATTCTTCAAATTTATCTTTCCAAATCATTTGTAGCTGAGCAATAGTTTCATGGACTTTAGGATCTGCGATTTCTTGAGTAACCAAGAGATCAAATCTTTTGAATCCTCTTCGAAGGGATTTCCAAGCTGATTTAAAACCTCAGTTAACCTGTCAATATTTTCTAAAAAGCGGACTTGATGAGATTTGCTCTGCTCATGATGCTCATCTAGATTTGTATCACTATCGGATGCTTCAAACTGTTGAACTATTCTACAAATCTCAGGGCCAGCAACCATCCATCTTCGTAGTGCTGAAGGATCTTCAGTTAAACCAACAGCTCCTCCATCGCCCTTGACAAGTGCATTATTCTGTTCATGAGCATGATCTATTGCAATAGCAGAGAATGGTCTCGGTGTTTTACGAACAGTGAAATTGCCTTTTAGAAATTCTTCATAAACAGCTGGGTGAATTGTTTTTAACATAAGCATATCTTTCAAATGCACTGGAAGCCAACGAGAGTAATTAGTATGATCCAGAGCAAAATATATGGTATAAGTTCTCGAAGAGTTTCAATGTAGAGCTGAAAATTCGCTTCTCTGTATGAGCGAACAAACATAAGAACAAGCAACTCTAGATTGAGAATCATGTGCCAATACCGAAATTGTGGATGTTGTTTTGATTCTTGTATACACCACTCCTCTAAATTCAAATACGCATCTTCTCTGCTCCGATATGCAATTTTGAGTAGCCTATAAAGACAACAAGTAGTTATTTGATGAACCATACGGGTTTTTGCAATATTTGACGCAGATAGAAATGAATCTGCGGTGCCAGAGGTTGCAATGTCTGCCTCGACTAAAGCTGCTGTCCATCCACTATCCTTTAATAAATCTCCCAATGTTTTCAGTAAGGCCATTTCTATATGAAGTCCACCTAGAATAACTACAAATTTGTCTTCACCATATTGCGCGGGCCAATACCACTGTATCTGTTTTGAAATGGCAAAAAGAGGTAGATCAGCCGTCAGTATAGGTATCTGACCAGGATTCAAGAATGCTACTACTTCCTTAACTCTGTCCATAGAATGTTTTATTGTGGCTACTGAATGAGCTTGTTCAGGGAGTAATGGAAGTAATGAAGAAATGTTTGGTAAAAATTCTAAACCCCTTTTAGCAGCAGCGTGATGTGAAGACCATGTGGCATTAGTTAAATCCTCATCGGTAGCATTTACTTTCTCTAACCAATTATATTCAAGTTTAACATTTTCGATTATAACATCAAAATCTGGGTTGGGAAATTCAGGAAAAGGGTCTGGTTTAGGATCTTCCTTAAAATAAGCTGGTTGACATTGGTATAAGTTTCAGGAAGAGGAGGGATCTTCCTAGATCTGGCGTAGCTTTTAAAGAAGGAAAAATTCTCTTTTCTCCCATACTGTCAATACATGGATGCTGGAAGATAGAAATTCCTGTCCCATGAAACGATGATTTAGCGGTGGTAGATGAAGGATTATAGTCTATGTTATCCACAGCAGCAGTAGTAAATAATCCCTTTCGAAGAACGGGTGGACATACTATACCATCTTCTACATACTGTGATACAACTGACTCGCCCAATAGACATGAAATTTCTAGAACTCTGTCGTATGAAACACAGATTCCATAATGGTGTAATATGTCAATAATTTGTCGCTTTCTTGTTTTTGTGTATATAAGCAGAGCCACATAGATAGCAAACGGTGTTTCGTGAGCCTTGGAATGCCTCTTGAAGCTGCCTTGCTTTGACTGTTTGCGGCAGTTGTACTGGAGAAGCTGCGCTAAAGCCAAATCAGAATCCATTGAAGAATTTTCAATCTGAGATTTAATATCTGGACCATTTACCAACATGCCAACTAATTCTACGAGCGAAACTGGAACTGATTCTTTCTGACTAACTTTGTCTAGTCGTCCTGTGAAAGATGTAGATTTTTGTAGCATTTCCTTTCGGATTGTGGATGCAGACTTTGCAAGCTGTAGAACGTCAGTGCTATAATCACAAGCTTGAGCAATAGCTAGACCAACATCTGTCTTAAACGACAGAAGTACATCACGGCCTTTTTGATAACATTCCAAGTTTGGAACAGACATCAAGATGTTTTCCTTTAGTCTGGTTCTATTGGGAATGTTGACAGATCCCAACTGTTTTAATCTCTGCGTGTAAAGATCAAACAGGTCGGCAAGCCTAAACACAACTGCTTCTTCACTACTTCTGTATGTTTCGTTTATATATGTTACAAGTTCGGCCAAGGCTACTGAACATGAAACCACTTCAGCTTGCAAAGTTGATGATTCTAATGATCGAATATGCGCTCTCTTCCTGTTATATAATGCAGTTAGACATGCTGTGTGATATTTTAGTTCTTGAGCAACGACATCACCACCACTCAACTTAGCCAGAAGTTTTTGATCTTGTAATATAATGGCACACTCTTGCAGTGTTTCATTTAATTTCATAGTCATTGCTTCTCTAAGCTCCTTCTTTGGAACAGTTTTCTCGCACAAGAAACATTCTTCTGTCTTACTGATTATTAACTGACCACTTGATCTGCGAGTAAATTTGCTACAACTTGCTGAATCCTCAGATGACCCTTCAGTCAGTTTATGTTTTTTCTGTAGACGCTGTAATTTAGTGTTGTTAAATTTCAGTCTACAGCTTTGATGATAAAGAGCCTTGTTGTTCCTAAGAGTAGACTCAATGCCACTACCGTCGTCTAACCTCCGAGGATCCAGTGCAATTGGCATTTCATTTAGATCAGAAAATAGAGGAATGTTGGTTGCAAGAGTTTTGTATCCATCACTGTCAGATTTGGATTGAGTCGGAGGACACATCAATTTTTCTTCGGTAATTGTCTGACACAAACAACATTTTTCCCAAATTGTTGACCAGCTACTTTTAGTAGGGTTTGCCAGTAATACTTGATCTGACATTTTAACTATATGCAAATAAATTATCAAACCAAGTCGAGGGGCTATCCTTTTACCACTCGGAAGTAATACTTCTTTGCATGGAATCAAAAGCACTTTATTGTATGGGATACAACAAGGTTCGGGATTTTGTCTTTTTTGCCTACACCTTGCCCGATCGTTCATCCAGTATCATTCAACTCCCGTGCGATCTGTACACCATCCGGAAAACCTAGTCCCCGTTTTCCTTGGCTCGGCTCTCCCGCGCTGGCACATCCTGTCCATTCAGGTGCGACTCCTTGATCACTATGTAGGGGGAAAATCAAAGAGTATTTGGGAGACTGTTCCGTGATAATAAAAAAAAACCAGGTTATGAAACAGCTGATACTGAACCCCATGCTGAGTTTAATAGCTACGATTTAGACCAATGTGCCTTGGTAGTGCTGCTAAATCGTACATCTTTTATTTTGTATGTGGATAAGTTCATATTGCTATCCTTTTAAAATTAGACATTGTTGTATTTCTGTATATTGAAATGGTAAATACTACTAAGAACAACAGTTACATGCATTCAGAAGAACAGGAGCACTTTGACCTTAGAGTCCCTCTGAAATCGCCGCCATTTTGAATTAAGATGATAGTAATCAAGCAGAATGCCACATTCAGACACATTTCATGTCAGGTGTGTAATATCTAGTCATTGTAAAATGATAAATATAACCAACCGTGGTCATTGAATTGCCTATACTGGTACCTTCTGATTTTTAAACATAAAAAAATGGACAAAACCCGCCATTTTTAATTTATTGGCAGCCATCTTGAAAATGGACAAAATTTGAATGGCCAACGCTGGATATGTAATGTACATGATACAAATAACCTGTGAGCCAAGTTTCATGCTTGTATCACAAAGTGAACTATTTTTGACTTAGCCGCTCCACTAGTGTTGATGTTGTATAAAAGCTGTGTTATACTGTGTTATGCTGTATTATGATGTGAACAATAACATTAATTTTTTTATGTGATGAAGATGTTAAAATTGTTTGTTGCTTGAAAGAACTGTCATCAAAATATTTAGTGAAAATACCTATTTTCTGTCCTTATACGATAATAACAGAAACTATAACCGGAACTGAAAGCACCGATATATACTTATTGACTAGATGTCCAGGTATCGGCCTCTAGGGCTCGTTACAATTATGGTGGCAGTGGTGGGATACATCAAACAGCGGTGGGATACATCAGGGTGCTGTGATACATGGACATAGTAATCCCAGTCTGAATATTGTTGACATTTTGTTTATTTGATTTGTGATTTTTGTTGTATTATATGTAATTCTATTTAAGCTTGTTTTAAGGTAGTTAGGATAATTTGTATTACTGATTACATGTATGACCTCGGGAATATTTGATAGGTGTAGGTAGGATTTATTTGTTTATTTGAAATTTACTCTGCGTTGCAAACCCACAAACAAAAATGGAAAGTCTTAAAGATTATTAAAATGAGGGCACAGTTAGGATATGCGGATGAAGCATTGCAAACATTTGTCAAAGAACAACAAGAAATGGAACGTCAGGATAAAGCTAAAAAACGTGAGGAGAGCAAATATATGAAGAAAGGAAATGGAGGTTACAAGAGATACAATATCAGAGATAAAAGTTAGCAATGGAAATGGATTTAGAACAACAAAAAAGTAAGGAATCAAAAAACACCAAAGGAAACTTGAAGTTTCAGAACTGAATGAAAAAAACGAAAGGCAAAATTGAAATTCAGAGTAAACCGGAAAGTATTAGTACGACGTTGTTCAAATATTATCTAAAATTACCAGCATATAATGATACGAAGGACGATATGGATGCGTATTTGCGACGATTCGAAACATTTGCACAAGCTCAAAGTTGACCTGTGGATAAGTTGGCTCTTGGTCTAAGTACGTTACTGAAAGGCAAAGCGTTAGAGGTATTTTCGCTTTTAGCACCAGAACAAGCATTAAGCTATGCAGAACTCAGCGAAAAGTCCGAAAACATATCAGGGTTTAAGGGATTTGTTATTACGTGAACAATTTTTATTAAGTTGCAGTGGTGAACTAGAACTGTTTTGTGCGTAAGAATTCCGTCTAGTTTGGGTGATATGTCAAAACTTGCTGACCAGTTTGTTAAAGCTCGAGGTAGCAAAGCACTTGTATTTACTCAGAAAGTCAAGACTTTAAATATGCAGCAATCGAACGTTCAAAGCTTAGCTCAGCCAAATAGATCGCGAAATGAACCACATAAAGAGGGAGAAAAGAACTTTGAATTGAAAGCGCCAAAATTTAGTAAAAGATGTTTTATTTGTAATAGCTTTGACCATCTGGTAAATAAATGTCCGCGAAAGTTTGAAAGAGGAAAAGCGGCAGGAAAACATGTCTCACCGTTAAATGAACAAAACACTGACACGGTAGAAATAGAATACCCAAACCCAAGTCGGAAAGTAAATTAGCGAATGTTTGCGATTTTAAGTCGTTGCAAAAAGAATCAATGCCAGTGGTAAGTGGTCGTTAAGAAACAGAACAAATTTTAGTACTACGAGACACTGGTTGTAATGGCGTCGTTATAAGGACATCCTTAGTCAAAGACAATGAATGCTTGATAGGAAACAAACATGTAAATTAGTTGATGGTAGTGAGGTTCCGGTTCCGGTTGCACAAGTTAAAATAGAGTGGAATTACTAATGCGTGGTGTTTGGAATCGCCGCTATATGACGTGATAATCGGTAACATTTCCTGTGCACATCCACCTGACAATCCAAATAATAATTGGGAGAAAGAAGTGATTAGCGCGGTTAAAACAAGAGGAATGAAAGTTAGAGCAAGCAAAGCGGATAAATTACTAGTTCCACCGAGATCCAAGGCGTTGATCGGATCAATTTAAAAAATGCGCAAGTTCACGATGAAACACTAGTTCCTTTATGGAAATTAGCGGAAGAGAATAATAAAACAGAATCAGCAAATCGAGTTAAGACTAGATTTTATGTACGGAATGATATTCTACTTGGAGAACGTATAGACAAACGGGGAAAGCGTACTCAGTTAGTGGTACCAAAACAGTTTTGCGAGGCTGTGTTGAAGTTAGGTCACGACTCGGTAATGTCTGGACACTTAGGTACAACAAAGACTGTTGATCGAATGTTGATGAAGTTCTTTTGGCCAGGTATTATTACAGACATTACGAGATACTGCAAATCGTGTGATGTATGCCAACGGACTGCACTGAAAGGACGTGTCAGAAAGGTCCCGATTGGTGATATGTCTATAATCGATAAATTGTTTGACCGGGTAGCCGTGGATATGATTGGACCGTTATATCATGCGTCAGATAGGGGGTATAGGTATATTTTGACAATCGAGATATCCTGAAGCAGTCGCATTGAAGCGTATTGAGATTACAGAATTAGCAGAGGCTTTGGTTGATGTGTTTAGCCGCGTAGGAATTCCTCGCAAAATATTATCTGATCGGGGTTCGCAATTCACCTCTGAAGTAATGCAAGAAGTTTGTCGACTTTTATCAATCAAACAACTTACGACAACACCGTACCATTCCGCTTGCAACGAATTGGTTGAAAAGTTTAATAAGACATTAAAACAGATGTTGCGCAGAATGTGTGTTGAGTGCCCTAAAAATTGGGATAGGTATGTGAATGCCTTGTTATTTGCCTATTGCGAAGTTCCGCAGGAGAGTTTAGGTTTTGCTCCTTTTGAGTTGATATATAGACATTCTGAAGGGGGACCTCTAAGGATTTTAAGAGAATTATGGACGACGGATGTACCAGATTCGGACGTCAAAACAACATATTATTATGTACTTGATCTTAGAGAGCGATTAGAAGAAACATGTAAGTTGGCACATGAGAACTTAAAATTGGCAAAGATTAAACAAGCAAAGAATTACAACAAAGCAGCAAGAGCGAGAAATCTAACAGTTGGAAAGAAAGTTTTAGTATTACTTCCGATGAAGAGGAATAAACTACAGCTTCAATGGAAAGGACCATTTGAGATTGTGGAACAGTTGAATGACGTAGAATATCTCATTTAAATGTATAGTAAGATAAAAACATTTCATATTAATTGTTGAAGGAATATGTAGATAGAAATGAAATTTGTGCCTTAAAGGGTGTAGAAACCAAAGGTGTGTTTGCGTGTGCAAGTATATCGGTCATAGAGGAAAATTTTGAGGACAGTGAGGATGGACACATGAACGAAACAGACATATCTCCATTGATGTCGTTACAGTTAGAACCTGCAGAGACTGTAAATGATGTGCACATATCTAACGAGTGTGTATATACGAAAGGAAATAGAAATTTATAAAAGGGATTTAATTGTGTTATGACAGACATCCCAGGACAGACTCATTTAGCAACACATGATATCAGAACAACAACGAAGGAACCAATACGGGTCAAGCTATTTTCGATACCTTATACAACACGTGAAGCGATCAAAACTGAAGTGCAAAAGATGCTGGACATGGATGTTATAGAACTGTTCGACTCTGATTATTCATCAACTGTGTTTTTGTTACGTAAGAAGGATTCTACCTATGGGTTTTGCGTAGATTATAGGTAGTTAAACAAAGCTTCTATCTTTGACGCAGAACCTTCAGTCGACGATCCATTTGTGAATTAAGCTGGATGTAAACATTTTAGCAAATTTGATCTCAGCAAAGGGTACTGGCAAGTACCAATCACTGATAGTGCAAAGCGGAAGAGCGCTTTTACCACTCCGTTTGGACTGCATCAATTGAAATTGATGCGTTTTGAGTTAGTGAATGCACCATCGACGTTTAATCGACAGATGCAGAAATTACTCCATGGAATGAAACACGTGGATAACTTTCTGGATGATATTTTGTTGTTCACCGAAACATGGGAAGATCACGTGAATATACTCAAAGTTTTATTTACCAGATTAAAGGAAGCCAATTTAAACGTCTAGACCAACGAAATGTTATATCGGGTACCAAAGTTTAGAATGTTTAGGGCACATAATAGGTCAAGACATTTTAAAACCGACTCCAGATAAACTAGATGCAATACTTAATGCTCCTCAACCTGTTACAAAACGTCATGTTAAATCTTTTATCGGTTTAGCTGGAAACTACAGGAGGTTTATTCCTAACGTTTCTACAATTGCAGTACCACTACCGATCTAACGAAAAAAAGTATGCCAAATAAGGTAGAGTGGAATCAGCCACAGGAAAACGCATTTGCTACACTGAAGCAGTTATTGACATCGAAACCGACCCTTCGCTTACCTGATATACACAAAACATTCGTATTAAGGACAGATGCTGCCGATTTGGGCATTGGTGCTGTCTTACTTCTGGAATTGAATGGAGTAATGCACCCAGTAGCATTTGCCAGTCGTAATTTGTTACCTCGGGAGAGACGATATGCCGTTATAGAAAAAGAATGCTTGTAACGAACCCGAGAGGCCGATACCTCGACATCTAGTCAATAAGTATATATTGGTGCTTTCAGTTGCGGTTAGAGTTTTTGGTATTTACATATCAGGACAGAAAATAGGTATTTTCACTGAATATTTTGATGACAGTTCTTTCAAGCGACAAACAATTTTAGCCATATCTTCATCACATGAAACATTTAATGTTATTGTTCACATCATAACACAGTATAACACAGTTTAACACAGTATAACACAGCTTTTACACAAAATCAACACTTTCTTCAGAACAGTTAAAACAAACGTGTAGTATCAAACAGTCCTTCGGTGATCAACCACACAGTCCATCGGCGCTAAACAGGTACCACACAATCCATCGGTAGCACCTATAGAATCTGCACCATCCATCGGCAGATTAAATTACAAGTTTATCAATCATCTGTTCCAAGAAACATGCAACATATTTCAAAACTCAGCAATTCTATATTCCTGTGGTAGCTATCATAACTATTACTAATGACCTCGAGATATTCCTAAGCCTTTGTTAATTACAATTACTAATAAATTTTTCTGATGGCTGAACCAACACGTTGATAAACAAACCACACCCTGAATAACTTGCGGACCCAATATCCAATGAAAACACTGGGTACACTCAATGATTCACTGTGACAAACAGCGCAGAACTACCGTAAACATTATAAAAAAGTAGACACGATAAAATTATAAAAAATATAAGAATGTCACTAGTGACATAGGGTAAAATATTTTCGTCAAAATTATGCATTGATAAAAAATCTGAAATTTCAGAACATTTAATTCAAACGCAAAGCTTATAGTATATGGTATATGTGCCTGGAAGTTTGACATAGAATATGGTATATGTGTATGTAAGTTTCACAAAATTTGTAATACATTCACCCGTCGTTTTTTACATTTAGCCAAAATAATTCATCGCACAATATTGTTACAAACTTTTGCACACTTAATTCAGCAGCGAATGATTTGTTTGCCATTAACAGCAACACATCGATGGTATATCGCGAACCAAATTGGGACATGTCTTCTGTATCTGGCTTCACCATGATATTTTCTATAGCAATATTCTCATAAGCTACAGGAGTTCATAAGACTTTATATCTGCATAACAAAGAAGGTCCCTGTGTATATGAACAAGGGCTATAAACTAACAATTTGAAACACTTGCAGCCGATGTATATCAAATGTCCGGGTTGAAAAAGGATCATTGACTTACAAAATACATTTTCGGTCCTAACCTTTTTATTTATTGATCGCCGTTCGGCGAAAACATTAGAAATTGTTTAATCATCTCCGATTGTTTGTCGCAAAATGTATTTAAGGCTATATGTAAAAGTACTTTCAAATCGAAAACAAACATACAAGTCAATATACAAGTCTATATGTAAAAGTACTTTCAAATCGAAAACAAACATACAAATCAATATACAAGACTATATGTAAAAGTACTTTCAAATCGAAAACAAACATACAAATCCATATACAAGACTATATGTAAAAGTACTTTCAATTCGAAAACATGTACACACTATAATTCCAGAGTAAATGAAAACAAATAAAATTTGCAGATTTATTTTAACTTCTATCATGTTTTAACAATTTCAAAAATTATAGTACTTAGCAAATTTCTAAAGTTTGTAACTATTTAGTCGATGTCTCATAGTCCCATGTTTTTTTCTTTTTCGTTCTCTTCTTTAATGGCACATGTGACTTGTGTAGATAGCTAAACTGGAGACGCTTACTCTTCTTTAAAATCTGGCCCAACTACCATAGCTAAAGTTAACTTGTTTCAGATACAATAGTTTGCCAGCTTTTTTTTACTTCACTTGGGAATTGTGGTTTTAGCATAGAATGCTATGTTTGTTTTTGAACGACTATGTCACTTTTAAATGAAATTAAAGCCAGACGGCAAGAAAAGAAACTGTATAATATTAGATAATGCATGCATCTATCAATTAAAGCTGTTCAAATATATGCACTATGTTAATGGCTATTTTAGAGCATTGATTCGCTTATCAAAATGAAGATCACTAATTTATCATTCTATTAAATAAGCTTTTGTTATTTTGTGTTGTGTTATGGAGGTAAAAACTTGGTATTAATGAGAAAAAAAAAGAACATGAAATTTGTTAAATATTTTATTTTTAATTAATGTTCTTCAGATCATGATATGTTATTTATTTTCAGACCTTACTAACAAAATATCTCTTTTGAATTAATATAAAATGTTTTACCTGAACAGAATAAAACAGATGGTAATATCAAACTTGTGTGTCAGATCTTTGCGTTCAATGGTAATACGTATATTCGTGAAAATTGCTCACATGTGATGTTTATCTCTAACCTTCCGGAGCACCCGATCTAACATCAATGGTAGACGTTTATTTGTGCTCTCTAGGGATGCTGCTTGAACATGCACCTGTATATATGTTTGTAATTAATTGTATATAATATTGTTTACAATACTACATGTATACGATTTTACATCAACCAGAATAGGGAGGGTAGAAATGAACCATTTAATACTATTAACGAAATACTAATCTGAACAGGCTTTTACATGAATAAAAGAATAAATAGCAATATGCCTTTCTGGAGTGCATTATATCTTCTTGATTTCCACATTTATCAATATAATATCAACAAAAAATAAAGACATCTTTCCAAGTCAGAATCACAACTCCAAACAAAGTAAAAATAGAAAACTGATAAACTGATAAATTACGTTTAAATACCTGGACATGAGACGGTCGGCTGCTCAAGAAGGTTTAGTACGTAGTGTTTAGCTTAAAAACATTTGGCTATTTGTGTATTAAAAATTCCAGGGACATGATAAAAAGAAAATTGTTGAAAATTGATTTTGCTAGAGCTATGTGTTTTTTATCTCAATATATTTCCCCCACATTTTCATATTTCATAAATTACCGTGAAAAATTGTTTTCAAAAAAAAATTAGTAAATTTTTGTATTAATATCATCATAACAGTTACACGGTTATAATCTCAACCTTTAATTTTTATAATAATCGCATTATAACATTCATTGGTTTTTTTTAAATATCCAGATACTATAACTCCGATCATGATGTAGGAAAAACAGAAATATTAATACCAATCTTATTTATACATATATACTTTTGAAATAACACATGAGTACAATCATGATAATCTCAGTGTAAAAAAGTATTAACTTCAACTTTTCAAAATTAAAATTTAGCATACTGTTTCTTTTCAGTCAGAATACATATATATTCAATGCAGATTAAACTCTTCGTTTTTTACGTTTTTAAGTTTTAATTTCGGAGAAAAAGATTAAATTTAATTAAAATTCTGTCTCATTTTCATGATGATACTTACTTGCCAGATGTTTAAAAAGTTTTGGAAACGTGATACCAAGAGTTTTACATTTTAATTTTAAAAACTAATTTTTATCATGACTTAGCAAAAAAGAAAGTAGCTGTATAAATCATAAAATTATTTATACATAGACACCATCTTGGTATAAAACACCATAACTAAGCACTTTAATATGTACGTAACTAAAATGGAGTTTAAAGGCGTGACAACTCGGACACATCTTTGCTTAAATAAACATTTACATAGAATGTACACTTTGTAAAATTACTTTCCAATCTACACTTATCTAATATCTACAATAATAGTTATAAACATCGATTAAAATAAAACAAACTAAAATATAAAAACACTCAACAAAGTAAAAACTGTGAAAATTGCGAATCAGTATAAAGATATGAAATGCCACTAGTGAAGGGAGCACGGGTGCTTTGGAAGGGTAAGCACCTCTTGTTAAGTAAGGTACATCCCCAGCTAAAACAAAACATAGAAATAAAACAGTAGGATAGCCGACCCGGCCAGCGCATTGATTCATCAAACAAAATTTAACGCGCAGACAAAGTGAAGAAATTGTCAAAAATTTATATTTCACTCGAGGCGGTAAAATTACATAATATTTATTTCACTGCGAGTTTTTAATACTATTTGTATTATTTTATCGTCTTTTGAGGACAAAAGTAAGTCATTAAAGACGATTTTTATCAAAGTCGGTGAGAATTTAACAATTTAAATCGTAATTGAATGTGAGGCACCGGCGAAAAATTGAAAATTGAAACTTTAAAAAATATCATTCTGTGTACACAGTTCCTCATGCACCAAAGATGTTTTTACATGAACGGAAACAACTTTTTCTCACGGTTATTTTGATGTATAATTTGTTGAATAATTTTCTTTACAGAAAAAACGTACCAGTTTCAAATGTCGAAAAAATCTATGACATTGTCGGATTCTCGATCATGGGCCGCCCCCTTTCCGGCTAATTTGACACAGAAAAAATGCTAAGACAGCTTCCTTATTGTATGTAATATATAAATTTGATAATCGAGAGACGCTGTGGAGATATTTATGTTGAAATATTAAGTTTTTCTTTAAAAATATTGTATTTTTACTCCATTTCTCGTCTAATCTGCCGATTTTTTGGAACTACTTCCAGTCGGACATATTTGATTAGCATTCGTCCCGCTTCGATCACAATTTAAAAATGCAGAAAATGTCATCGTGTATTTTGGACAAAATAGTCAAGGGTTTTTGCCTTATTTGTCATGTATGATCGATCTGCATGGCTGTCAAACACATTAGATACGCATGTGTTCTAACTTTACCCATATGGACTCGGGATCTGTACCAATAGAGTGTACAGTGCAACCTGGTCATGTAGGGCTGGTTAAAGAGGGTTAGACTGGATTTTTCTTTATGAAATATTTCAGAAAATGAGGAAAAATCTCCCATGTTAGTTTAGCCAGAGTCAACACAACATTGGTCTTTATTATTGAAATTTTTGTTTCTGTTAAAATACCAATAACCCCGGCATTATTATTTTAGCACAATTTAGACATGAAAAGTTGATTATTTTGCTTCATTAAAAGTTTTAAGTCAACTTGACATAGCACAAATAACAATTTAAATAGACTATGTGGAAGTAGGAAATAAGAAAAGTGAATATCAATCATGTGGATTTCATTTGACTTGGTTAAAAATTTAACTCCGTATTATAATGATTAAATACAGATCTGTAAAATATTTAGGAATTTCAGCAATTTCTGTAAAATTGTCAAATTCTGATAAATAAATATCACCTTCTTTCAGG